>QJNU01000120.1:0-148222 GCA_004154915.1 Monosporascus ibericus | reverse complement strand
ATCCCCCTCCCAGCGAAGACCCTTAAAACTATTCGTAAAGCAATAAAATAAAAGCGCTGTTTAAAAAGAAAAATTAAAAATTATCAAAAAAAGCTCGTTTATAAAAATGGTTAAATCGTTTGATTTTTTAACTAAAAGTAACTTATTACTTTTATACGAAAATATTCTTTTTTAATAAAAAGCTATCTAATTATGCGAAACGAATTATATCTTAAGCAAACGTTGGAAAATTAAAAATAAAACCCTTTAAAAAGAAAAAACACTTATTATATAAAAGGGACAAGCCTTTTTAGCTTAAAAAGAAAGAAGTGATAAAGAAATACAGCCAATAACAACTAAAGGAGGTCGCCGTAAAAGGGTTAAAACTAAAAAACAGAAGTGTGATGTTTGTGGTAAGCTCGGGCATAATACGCGTACTTGTGAAAAAGTTATAAATACGTCTAACAAAAAAGAAGGCAATTTATTTTAATTAATGCGATATATCATTATTAAGTTGTTTAAATTTATTATTGCGAGGTGCTAAATAATGAGGAATAAGCTTGTATAAGCGGTGAGCTTATATAGGAGCTCATATATTTTTATAATATTAAATATTATAAAAGTTAAGACCTGTTAAATTATAATATATTAGTTTATTTATTATTAAGTCTTTTAGTTAATATTATACTTCGAATTTTAAATAATATTATCTTTTTAATAATAATAATAATAAACGTTATATAAATTATAATATTTTATATTATAATATACTCTTTTATTTAATGTAGAGTTCCATATTTAATATTATATTATAATTTTAAAGATATTCTTTTTAGAATAATAATAATTCTCTTTTAAAGCGACGTAACCGTCTAGATAAAATTAGATAAAATAATAAATTGCTATCTTAATTGCTAGACTTCACTAAATCTATCCCTGTCGTAGAACTTCGGAGTTTTAAAGCTCGTTACTGTCTTTCCCTTCCAGTTTCGCCAACAGTTTCTCTACAATTTCTATATTTTTAGGTATAATTTCTTTTAACGACCGATTACCGTCACTTTCGAGAAGTAAGTCGGATCCGAAAATTAAAAGCCGAAGTTATTTTATTTGAGAAAGATTTTCTAGATCGATAGTAATATCGATAACTTTATAAAGATTATATACTAGGAATAAGATAGTTTTCATAAAAAGCCTTGTATTTTGAAATACTGGTATTATATATTCGGAATTACGCGGCATAGTATCTTAATTAATAGGCGACTTAAAAAGGTACCGTAGAAACGATCGAAACAGCGAAAGCTGCGAAAGCCTTTTATGCGTAATTAAGGTTTATCTTTAAGGTTTACTTTCAAGGTTTATCTTTAAGGTTTATCGTATAAAGCTTAATATCTTTTAAGTTATATTAACTCTGCTAAACTAGCTAACGGGCATAAGGTTTATTAAAGTCGAAGCTTATTAATAATTACGTATAAAAGCCTTTTAAGCCGATATTAGTCGAGAAATTGCGTGCTTATAGGGTTCCAGCAATCGGCGCTAAAATAAAGCTTTATGGGATTAAGGTATACAATCTATTCTAACCGGTAAAAGCATTAATAAGTTATCGTATTCGAAGATACTGGGTATCGTATCTATCGTGAAAATTATATCGTGGAATGATTTTCTGTGTATTTGGCTAAGCCTGGAAAATAAGGCTTTAACTTATATTAATCCTTCATCTTGCATAAATATTATTATACATTACGTTATTTAAAATTCATTCTGATTTATAATACTTTAATTCCAGTTTTAGTTTTAATATTTATATTATTTTAAAACAGTATTTATTATTATATAAACTTACATAATAGATTAGTATTATTAAAAATAAATACACTTGAATTTTAAAACTTTTTATTATTTAATTATAACTTTTAAATTAATATTATATTCCAAATCTTAAATAATATAATATCTGCTATTAATAAAATTAATTATTTAACAATAAACTTTAATAATATTTAAGTACTATAAAGGTTAAAAATGTTTATAATATAAAATAGTCCATTATTTAAAATTGATATAATAAATAAGCAAACGCGTTAAATCATTAAACGGCTTATTACTTAATATTTTATTATAATAAATTTCAATTATTAAATTATAATGTATTAAATTAATTCAAATTAATTGCAACTTTTTATAAAAAGTATTTCTAATTTATTTATAAATAACGTCTTACATATATAAGCGAATCACACATATGAGCGAATTACTTTTTTAGCCTTCCGTAGCAACAAATTCAAATAACGCAACCATAATATACTAAATTAATTCAAATCAATTGGATTCTTTTTCGCTAGACGTATTTACAGCTTCTTTACAAGTACGCGTATTATGTCCGGGCTTGCCGCAAACGCCATACTTCCGTTCCTTCGTCTTAACCCTTTTGCGACGACTGCCTTTAGCCGCCGTTAGCTGCATTTTTTTACCACCCCTTTCCTTCTCGGCCAGAAAAGCTTATCTTTTTTATATAATAAGTATTCCTCCTTTTTGGAAACGTTTGTTTTTAATCCTCCGACGTTTGCTTAAAATATGGTTCGTTTTACGTAATTAAACTTTTTTTTCTTAAAGAAAAGCGGCTTTATGTAAAAGTAACATATAACTTTTTATTACAAAATTTACCGACTTAATTATTTTTATCGGAAAGTTACCTTAATAATTTTTAATTCTTTTTTATAAATAACGTTTTTATTTTATTATTTTACGGATATTTTTGGAAATTTTTACGAACGGTAAAATAAAATTAATAAAAATAAAAGGGGAAACGGTTAATATAGGTATAATTAAAGGAATTTTTAAATCGGATAAAACGTTATTAAGATCGAATAAAATAAGTCCAGCTTTTTAAAAGCCGGATTTAATATTATCGGACGTTATGGCAGCTTTAAATACGTCGTAAAAGTTAAAAAGGAAATTTTTTTTCGCGATATAAATATAATAACGTCGTATTAAATTTTCGATATATAACGAATAAACGCATTTTAAAATAAAAAAATAAAATACGTTAAAAGGTTAAAGCCGATAAGGAAAATAAGAAAATATATAAAACGTAATAATACCATTATTCGCGTAATATTTTTCGAATTTTATCGAATAATGATTTTCGTGGCCGTTCGAAAATAAAAAAACGTTTGGTTCTTTTCGTACGCGTTCGAATATATTTATCGAAATATTAAATCCATTTTAAACTTAATTCGTTTATTATTTAGTTATTATAATTAATACCGACCTTTTAATCGGCTGGTAATAGGTTATTACGATATTAAGAATTAAAATAAGTTTTT
Source organism: Monosporascus ibericus (assembly GCA_004154915.1). NCBI lineage: Eukaryota > Fungi > Ascomycota > Sordariomycetes > Xylariales > Monosporascus > Monosporascus ibericus. Next base: position 144,920 of record QJNU01000120.1, on the reverse strand, counting down.
TCCGTTAAAATAATAAATAACGGCAAAATTTAATTTTACGAATTAACAATTTATATAATTATAATTTATTCCCGATTCCTTTATTACGTTTATTTAAACTTTTTACGTTTTTTTATATTTATAATTATTATGCCCGATATTATAAGAAGCCTTATTAAAAAGCCCGTCTCGTCGAAGTTGTAAATATCCCTTTTTGCGATACCGTATTTTGCGATTATAACCCGAACAAATTCGAACTATTTACGAAATGTTTTTAGATTTTCGCCTAATACCCTTTAATAATCGACTTTTCGATTTAAACGCGTTTAAAGTTTTTTTTGCCGTTTAACAAAGTTCGACGCCTAGTTAACTCCGACGCGTTCCGTAACGCGTTAGGTAAGCAGTATATTAGTTATATCTTTAACGTACTAAAGCCGGATAAAAAACGCTCGCGTATTTAAGTCGAAGATTCGGTCGATAATCGATTTTTTTCGGTCGGTATTAATCTTTACAAAGGAGGGATAATATCGGTTCGGGCGTATTTACCGTTAAAACGGTATATTAAGGTAGAATATGGAATTTTATAAATAAAACCAAGCTTTTTATAATTAAATTTTAGGTTTCGTTTTTTAACCTGAAAGGCTAAGTTTATTTTTGCTTATTTTGTAAGGCGTTCCATAATGTTGGTATTAAGAAATGGACGATTAAGGATAGGTAGTTAAAATGGCTAAAAAAGTGATTCGCTTATATGTGTGATTCGCTCATATGTGTGAGACGTTATACGTATTATATCCCGGTTTATAGTAAGTATTATATTTTCTTTTCTTCCTTTTAACCTGTTTATAACGAATATTTTTAACTCTTATTAATTATATTTTTTATTATCCCTTTTTTCTGTTTTAAAAGTTTATATAATAAATATGTCTTTTTTTAAAAAACGTTTACTTTTATTTTTTAATGTTAATTTAAACTATAATTCGTGTTATATAATTAAACTAATTTTTTCTAAAAGAGAACACTTCGTATAAAAATGATATATTACTTTTTATTAAAACATTTACCTATTTAATTATTCTTATCGGTAAACTACCTTAATAATTTTTAATTTCTTTTGTTAATACCGTTTTTATTTTATTATTTTACGAATGCTTTTAAATAGTTTTATATATAAAGATAAAATAGAAACCGCAGAAATAAAGGAACAAATGGTCGGTATAAATATAATTAAACAAATTAATTCTTAAAGAACGTTATTAACATTAAATAGAATAAATTTAACTTTTATAAAGCTGGATTTAATACTATCAGATATTCTAATAATTTTAAACGTATTTTAAAAATTAAAAGAGCATTTGTTTTATAATATAAACATAATAACGTTACATTAAACCTTCGATATAAAACGAATAAATACGTTTTAATATAAAGAGATATAATATGCTAAAATTTAAAATTAATAAAAGAAATAAGTAAATATATAAAACGTAATATTATTACTATTAACGTAGTATATTTCGAATTTTACCCAATAATAATTTTCGTAATCGTCGAAAATAAAATAACGTTTCGATTTTTTCATATTCGTTTATATATCTTTATTATAATACTAAAAAGGGTTTAAACTTAATTTATTTATTACATTATTATTTCAATTTGTATTAAATTTTAAATAAATGATAATTAATATATTTTATATTAAGAATTAAAGTAGTGTTTCTTTATTAAGAAAATAAATAAAAATAAAGTTAATCTCATAAATTAATAATCTATATAATTATAATTCATTCCCAGTCTCTCTTTTACGATTATCTAAGTTTTTCGTATTTTTCTATATTTATAATTATTATAGTTAATATTATAAAACTTATATTAAAAGATTTAACATTTTAAAATTATATATACTCTTTTATAATAACGTACCATATAAGCGAACGACTCACACAAGCGAAAGACTCGTTTTTGGGCACCCCGCGACAACAAAATCAATTAAAATAATTATAAGGCAATAAATCAATTCAAATTAATAGGATTCTTTATCGCTAGAGATATTTACAGCTTCGTTATAAGTACGCGTATTATGTCCGGGCTTACCGCAGACGCTATACTTCCGTTTTTTCGTTTTAACCCTCTTACGATGACTATCTTTAGCTGCTGTTAGTTATATTTTTTTACTACCTTTTTCCTTTTCGGCCAAAAGAGTTTATCCTTTTTGTATAGTAAGTATTTTTCCTTTTTAAAGACGTTTATTTTTAGTTTTCCGACGTTTGCTTAAAATGTGGTTCGTTTTGCGTAATTGGGGGTTTTTTCCCGAAAAAGAGCAATTTCGTACAAAAATAACAAGTTACTTTTTATTAAAAGATTAACCGATTCGAACATTTTTGTTAGCGAATTACCCTGGTAATTTTTAATTTTTTGCAAATCACGTTCTTATTTCGTTATTTTACGGATATTTTTAAGGGTTTTGTAGGAAAGGAAAAAATAGAACCAGCGGAAGTAAGCGGCGAAACCGTCGGTATAGGTATAACCGGAGGAACGTCCAATTTTAAAAGAATGTTATTAGGATTAAATAAAATAAGTCCAGCTTTTATAAATCCGGATTTAATATTATCGAATGTTATAGCAGCTTTAAACGCGTCGTAAAAACCGGCAAGGAAATCTTTTTTCGTAATATGGGTATGGTAACGTCGTATTAAACCTTCGATATAAAGCGAATAAACGCGTTTTAAAATAAAAAAGCAGGATACGTTAAAAGGTTAAAGCCGATAAGAAGAATACGTAAGTATATAAAAATAATAATATCGTTATTTGCGTAATATTTTTCGAATTCGATTAAATAATAATTTTCGTAACCGTCGAGAATAAGGAAACGTTTCGATCGTTTCGTACGTATTCGTATGTATTTATTAAAATATTAAATTTATTTTAAACTTAATTCGTTTGTTATTTAATTATTAAAATTAATACGGACCTTTTAATCGATTAATAATAAATTATCGTGGTATTAAAAATTAAGGCAAGTTTTTCCCGTTAATATAATAAATAACGGCAAAGCTTAACTTTGCGAATTAACAACTTATATAACTATAACTTATTCCCGATTACCTTATTACGCTTATTTAAGTTCTTTACGTTTTTTAGCATTTATAATTACCATATCCGATACCATAAAAAGTTTTATCAAAAAGCCCGTTTCGTCGAAATTATAAATATCCTTTTTAGCAATCCCGTATTTTACGATTGTAACCCGAACGAATTCAAACTATTTGCGAAATACCTTTGGATTTTCGCATAATATTTTTTAATAATCGATTTTCCGATTTAGACGCGTTTAAAGCTTTTTTTGCCATCGTACAAAATTCGACGCCCAGTTAACCCCGACGCGTTCTGCGGCGCTCTGGGTTAGCAGTAAATTTGCCATATTTTTAACGTATTAAAGCCGGATAGGAAACGCTTACGTATTTAGGTTAAGGACTTTTTCGATAATAGATTGTTTTTCGGTTAGCGTTAACTTTCGCGAATTGGGAATACTGTCGGTTCGGGCGCGTTTACCGTTATATCGAACTCTTAAGGTTGTTTCTGTAATATTATAAATAAAATATTTCTTTTTTTAAAATTAAGCTTTTAGTTTCGTTTTTTGGTTTAAATAGCTAAGTTTATTTTAGCTTTTTTAATAAGACGTTTTATAATGTTGGTATTAAATAATAAATCAGTAAAGTTGGGCAGTTAGAATGTTAATAAAAAGGAGTCGCTCGCTTGTGTAAGTCGTTCGCTTATGTGGTACGTTAATATATTTTACGGTTATAATTGGAATTCGTTCGAACTATTTACGAAATACTTTTAAAGTTTTGTTTAATATTTTTAATAATTAAATTTTTAGCTTAAATCTATTTCAAGTTTCTATTATTATTATATAAAGTTTAACGTTTATTTAATCTTAACGCGTTTTATAATACGTTAAATTAAAAACAAATTCGTTATATTTTTAATATATTAAAGCCGAATAAGACACATGCACGTATTTAAGTTAGAACCTTTTTTAATAATAAATTTCTTGGTTTTTCGATCGGTATTAACTTCCGTAAAATAAAGATAATATCGGTTCGGCCGTATTTATTATAATATCGAGTTCCTAAGGCTATTTACATAATTTTATATAAAAAGTTAAATATTAGATAATTTAATTTCGAGTTTCGATTTTTAATTTAAATAATTAAGTTTGTTTTTATTTTTTTAATAAGCCGTTCGCTTATTTAAACCGTTTGCTTTTCTGGTACGTTATCCATTTTAAATAATAATATATATATAATATTAATATAACGGAAATCCGCTTTAGACGACATGTTACGAACTAACACTATACCCGCTTGGGCACACGGTCGGGACAAGGCTAAAATAACTGCCGACTAAGATCACGTAACATGGATCTAAGTGGATATACGGATCTAAGGAGATCTATGCATTTAAATAATAAAAATCTGAAACGATCCCCGGATTTATATAAATTTAATTTATTTCTATACTATAGACCTAGACGGATTTTCGGATTTAAATAGATTTAGGTTAAAATATATACGCTTATTAATATTACCATTTAAATATATTATTAGTTTATAATATAATTTATTTATCTAAGTTACGTTTAATAATTTTTAATTATTAAATATAATTATTAGATACTTTATTACTTAATTATTTCCGATATTAATGTTAATATAAACTGTACGATTAGGTTTAATAGTTAGTTAAATGCTTTAGTCGTTATACGATATAAGGTTTTGTTTAGTAATCTCGTTAAATTTTAAGTAATATTTCGATATTATATTTACTAGTTAATAATTCGCAATGAGGGAACTTACTCTTAAGGAGTTAAGAAACGTTATGATCATTATAATATAGAAGGTCTAGGAACTTAAGAAGGTAAACAAATAATTCGAAAGTTAGGTTAAGGTATAACCTATTATAAGACCTAAATAAAGATTAAGGACTTAAAATCGTTTAATTGTACCGAAAACGTATAATCTTTCTTAACTTAAGCAAAATTTACCTTTATTTTTATCGGAATTCCTTCATCGACGAAGCCGACAAAATTATTATTATTACCGGAAGCTTAAAGGAAAATACCTTAAAATATTTCTAACTTATTTTACAGGATTACCTGGAAAACATAAAAGATAAGCGAAAAAAGAATATTAATAAACTATTCGAATATTATATTAATTTCGAGTAGAAAGTCCGAAATATATACGGAAACCTTAACGAAAAATGAAAAGCCGGATAAGGTATTTTTTAACTTATTTAAAAAGGCCTAGTATCGAGGTATGTAATATTATTTAAGTAAATTTTATTACGTACCGGATGGATGAACGGCGAGATTATAATAAATATCTTTTATAAAGGTTTAAAAAAAACCGTTAAGCACGAGATAATCCGTATTAAAACACTACTTATTTTAGAAGAGTACGTTAACGAGGTAATTAAAATCGACAACTGATAATACAAATGTCGGATGGGAAAAAAGGATATTATTTCCCTAAGGCCGGATATTTAAAAAGCGATTAGTAGAAACAAAAATACGTCTTTTATTTCCCGTAAAATAATACTCGGATTTATAAAATTAAAAGCATTTTAATAATGTAATCTTCATATTATTAAATGCTATAATTATAATAGGATAATATATAAGGTATTACAATATAAAGGATTTAAAAGATAACGACAAAATATTTAAATACCTGTTCTTTAAGGACATTTTCGGAATAAGTAAGATAATAGTAATATATTAATTAATATAATTAAGGTTAAAACCGACTATAACCCCAGTAAGAAAATATAATAAAGATTATAAAAAACTAAGAAATCATATTAAGCAGCTATGATAAAATAATAAGCTTTTATTACAGGACATATAATAACCTAATAGTTAAAGGAATATAATAGATAAAAGGAGCTTATAAAAGATAAGTTATTTTTCCGTTCCCAATAAAAGACCGATAACGGTACGAATAATTAAAATTAAAAGTATGAAGTAAAAAAATACTAAAATTAAAACAAAACCCTGTTACTAGAATAACTAAACCAATAGGGAAAGTTTTATGCTATCTAATACAAACGCACTTATTACCTTAAATATATAAAGGAATAACGATATATTAAAAAACGACTTATAAAAATGTATAATTAAAGATTCGACTTTCATAATTAAAAGGGAAAGGATTTTAAAGACTAACGATAATATAGATATCTAAGAATATATGCCTTAAAGGATACCGTTAATATTATTGCAGTAATGACAAATTAATTTAAAAAGAATTATCTCGATAAAGACCTTATATTTTTTTTTCGGATAATACGACCATAAATAAAAAAGGAATGGATTTATTAAACCGTTATAAAGGTATAACTAAAAGTAATTAATAATTTAAACCTCCGTTTAACCTTTATGGATAACGTAAATAAACGATAAGAAATTAAAGATAAAGCTTAAAAAAGAAACGAAAATATGAAATAATACGATATCCGATTTTAAGCACGATAGAAGGGATAGAATATTCTCGAATTAAAATATTTTAGTAAAAAAGAGTTTCAAACGTAAATCGTTTTACTTAAAGTTACTTTACGCCGACAGAAAGAATAGTTAAAATAAGTATAAACCTTTAAGAAATAGAATTAGGAGCGTATTAAGATATTAGAAAATAAGTTAAAAAACTAACGTTATCTATAAGAAAGTCGTAAAATAATAAATCCCGAAAAGGTTAATAAAAGTTTCTTAAAAGAGCTTTAAACGTAACGATAAAAGCCGAAAATAATCTTATTACCTTATAAGTAAAAGTTAAGATATATTAATTCATTACATTTACGGATTACGGAATCATAAAAGGTAACCATATTATACAGGATATAATTAACTAATTTCGATTACCATAGAAGAAAAAAGTAAAGCCTTACATTACCGAAAACGTAGAATGCCAGGTATTTATTTATGATAACTGAAAGATTACCTACGAAATTAATTACCTCGAGATTTTCGTTAAAGAACCAAACCAGGTGACGAACTTCGATATCGTTCTAATAAAGAATTACGACATAATCATCGGAAAACTATAATTATACTAATATAACCCTTGAATCGATTATATAATTAGCCAGATAAATTTCATTTTATATTCCTTTAATAAAAAAATAAGAAGCGAAAAAATCTTAATCTTCGATTAAAGATAACGACAAATATAAGTATAAGGATACGACAAAAACCTTATTACTTATAGAAACAACATATAAAAAAAATAAAAGTATTATAAAAGAATACGACGTAATATCGTTATCATTAAAACAAAGTTGCGAAAGATAAATGATTACTTATAGCATTAACTCTTAAAATTAAAAATTATAATTAATGTATTTTTATAATATTATAAATATAAATAAGTATTTCGAAAGAAATTCGAAACGAAATAACCGGAATATAACGAATAAAATTACGAAATAGTTCTTAAGGAAAGAATATGGACTAAATTTTACCCGATTTATTACTTTAACGAAATAGAACTATAGATATTACGCGAATATCTTGAAAATAAGTTTCAAAAAGGTTATATACGACGTTTTAATTTATTAACCGGATGCCTTATATTTTTCATCTTAGAAAAACCGGAAAATTATATCTAGTTATTAATTATAAATAGCTAACCGATATTACAATTAAAGATAGGATATTATTATCCTTAATTAGTAAAATAAAGGATCGTTTTTATGGAATAATACGGTTTATAAACCTAAATCTTAAAAAGAGATATAATTAAATCCGTATTAAATTAAGATACGAATAAAAAATAGCCTTTAAGGCGGAATACGGACTTTTTAAGTATTTCGTTATGTTTTTCGGACTTACGAACGTATTAGTAATCTTTTAGCGAATGATTAATTATGTATTTAGGGAATATTTGGATATCTTCGTTATTTGTTACCTTAACGATATTGTTATTTATTCGAAAAATAAAAAGAAATATATAGGATACGTTTATATAGTTTCTTAAGCTTTATAGGACGTTAGGTTATTGGTTAATATAAAGAAAAGCCAGTTTTAAATATAAAAAGTGGAATTTTTAAAATATATTATTACTTTAGGATATATTAAATTAAATCTCCAAAAATCGCTGCAGTATAGGAATGAAAAACGTTTATTATAGTTAAGAAAATATAAGCCTTTCTTCAATTCGTTAATTATTATAAAAGGTTTATTCGATATTTTATTAAGATAGTTATATTATTATTTAACCTAACGAAAAAAGGGAATAAGTTTTTTTGGACGATAGAGACGGAAACCTCTTTTCGAGAAATTAAGAACGCGATTACTAGCGAGCTAGTATTAATCATGTACGACCTAAGCCGTTTAATTAAACTTAAAACCGAAGTTTAGAATTACGCTTTAAGAGGAGTAGTTGGATGCCGTGATAATTAAGGTAATTTATATTTTATCCCCTTTTATTTTTATGAGTTAAACAAAGCAGAGTCAAATTGCGGCATTTCTGATAAGGAATTTGTAGTTATTATTAAGACCTTCCGAGAATTTATATATTGCCTTAAGGTAAACCTTTATTAGGTTACGGTATATATTGATTAGAAAAACTTTATTCAGATTATTATTACTAAAGAATTAATAAAACGATAATTACGTTATGCCGAAGAATTAGCAGAATATGACTTTATTATTATTTATTAAAAAGGATTAAAAAATGGCAGAGCAGATGTATTTAGTTAAAAGCCCAACTTCGAAAAGAAGGTAATTAAAGTTACCTACTAAATCTTTGATATTACACTAAAGGGATATTTATAATTACAGCAGATAGTAATAATTAAAGTAATACCCCCTGATTTATATCAAAAAATCTAAGAATATAACTATAACTTACTTAAGAACTGGAAAATGAAAAACACATAAATTCTAGAAGAATACGAGGAAATATTAGTATACGATATATACGAATATTAACTATACGAGCACCCAAAGATCTACAAAACTCTAAAATGATTATAACTTATTTATTATTTTCTTAAAATAAAATTAGTAGTAAAGAAAATACGATAATAATGCTATATGTGCAATAAGATAAAAACTGGACGATATAAGCCATACGGAGAATTATAACTATTATTAGTCGTAAAGCGATTTTGGGATTTAATTACTTTCGATTTTATTATTAAACTTCCATTATTAGAATACCTAGCTACGGGCATATATTACGATAGCATCTTTGTAATTGTTAACCGATTTACCAAACTTTCCTATTTTTTACCATATAATAAGGATCCGAACGTAGAATAATTGGCTTATATCTTTTTGAGATATACCTTAGGAGTATACGAATTATTTACGGAAATTCTTTTAGATAGAGGAACGAGATTTATTTTAAAGTTTTAGTAATAACTTATAGCATAATTAGGCCTAAATTATAAGCTGTTCAGCGTATTTAAACCTTAAATAAACGGATAAATAAAAGAACAAATTAAATATTAAAAACTTGTTTATAATGTTATATTAATTATAAGTAAATAATTGAGCTTGAATGTTATTTATTACCTAACTAGCGTATAATACTAATTATTACGAAAGTATTAAAATAACTTTAGCAAACGTTAATTTTAGTTTTATACTAAAGATTTACAGGGATATACGAGAAGAATTAGTTAACGTTAAAGCAATCCTTAAATTAGAATAATTGAAGTAATTATACGCAAAAATAAAAATGAAGCTTGAATTTATACGCGATTAAATGAAAAGGTATTATAATTAAAAAAGGGTTAAAAAGGTTAATTTTTTAAGAAAGAAAAATAATTTATTTAGCTATCAAAAATATCCAGATTAAGCGATTTAATAAAAAGTTTAATATTAAATATATCGGCTTTTATAAGATTATTAAAAATCTTAAAAATTAATTACTAATTAGAATTACCATAAAAATTAAATTTTATCCAATTATTTACGTTTCTTTATTTGAGTTAGCAGCGGATATTATTAAGGTTAATATAAGGTTTAAAAAAGAAGAAATAAGAGAAGATATACCGATATACGAAACAGAAAAGATTTTGGATATACGTAAAAAAACGCACTTACTTAATACCTGCTTAAATGGAAAAATTACCTAGATTCCGAAAATACATAAGAACCCGCCAAGAACTTTATGAATACCTAACGCCTTTTAAGGGGTTTTATTAATAAAGCCAGTAATATTTAAAATAATTTCTTAACGCGGGTTTGCTGGAAAAGTCTAATTAATAGTTTTAGAACTAGATAAACCCGTTACTTCCGTAGCTTAAATAGTTTACGCGATAGCTTTTACTTTAACTTTTTTTTTACTTTTTTTTTAATTTACCTAATAATTAAAGCTTACGATTATTTAGATACCTTAAATACGAAGAAACTTTTATTGTTAACGTAATTGCCGTAAACGAGCTATAGTTTTATACGTTTTAAAGCTTTATTTTTATTTTTAGTTTCTTTTTTAAAAAGCTTTGCGATTATAAAAGCCGTTTTTCGGTAAAGGCCTTTTTACGTTTTAATCGTTTTTTCTCTCGTAAAGTGTTACGTAAAAAAACGATTGAAATACCCGAATTATTATAATCTCGTTTATAAAGAACGTAGTTTTAATAATAAACTACGTTTTCTGTTATGATATATTTTTCCTTCCTTAGGAAATATGTAAAATAAGGCATAATTTCGAAATTAAAATCTTCGATGTGGAAGAATAACTTTTCGCGCTTTTTTTAAATTAAGACGTTACCGTAGCTTAATAACTTTTTTAATAATTCTTTTAAGCATAATAAATATAATAAAAAAGATTTATTAAGTTAGAAAAATTTTTAAGGGTAAAGATTTTAAAAGGGAAAAATCGTATTACAAATTAATACCTTACCAGCTTGGGTATACAGTCGAAATAAAACCAAAACAACTGCGGACCAAGATTACGTAATATAAATCTAAGTGGATATACGGATTTAAAGGAATCTATATATTTAAATAATAAAATTCGAAAGTATCCTCGGATTTATATGAATTTAATTTACTTATATAATATGGATCTAGACGGATTTTCGGATTTAAATAGATCCAGGTTAAGATATATACGCTTATTAATACCACCATTTAAATAGATTTCCAGCTTATAATACAACTTCGTTACCTAGAATATCTTTAACAATCTGTTATTATTAGACGTAACTATTAAATACCTTATTGCTTAGTTTCCCACAACATTACTGCTAATATTTTTTTTGTAGTATTTAACGCCGGGGGGTTAAGCCGCATAGCGGCTGTCCCAGAGCCTCCCTTAGGGCATATAGGGCGTGCTAAGCTAGGTAAAGCTATCTTTAACTTACTTATTTACAAGTATAAACCTATTTTGTCAGCTAGCTGGGGGGTGCGTAGCGCACCCCATATACGGAAAGGTCACCTACTAATCGGCCCATACATGTTCCGTGGCTAAGCTACTTAACGCTGTACGCGTGCAATAGCATACGTATCTAGCTTAATACAATAACATAACTAATATCCCCTATATCTAATAATTAAAAGTTTTATTTGCCTAATTCGCGTAAATATTAACTGATTAATTATTGCTATAACGATATAAGTTATATATTGATAAAAATTATTAATATACTTTAATAATAACAATGGTAACTATATAGTTAGTATCCCAAATTATTTACCAAGAACCTCAGGATTAGGACCGCTTTAAAAGCGAATTCTAATTTAAAGCGTACACGCTTAATATTTAGGACTTTATCGATTTTAATTAATTACGTTCGTAACTTGTTAAACTTATAAAACCTGATATAGCCTTATATCCGAAAAAACGAGTTCGTTCTTAAATGCGAAATAATACCCTAGCCCCCGATAGTATATTTGAAGACGTTGACCTTATAGGTCATCTTACGAACGTTTTTAAGATAATAACCGAAGGTAAATAAGCCTATAATCAGGAATTTATAGCATATATTTATAAGGATCGGTAATACGATATTTTCTATAAGGGTATTAATAATCTTACGAAATAAATTCTGGAGTTTATATCTTCAGTGATTAAGGGAATAAGTTTTCTTTTAGGGAAAAACCTATGAAAGTGATACGTTAAGTTAGTTAAGTCCGGTAAGGTGTACGACGGTAGGTTATTAATTAATATTTAACGAAAGTATTACGAAAGGTTAAAACAAACTTCGAAGTTTAATAAGAAATTAAACGAATAAATTGTAAAATGGCAAAATATTATGGCCTAGAGATAACGACATAATATCCCAGAAATAAATATAACGATTATATGGGTTAACGACCTATATATAGCTTTAACTCCTATCGTAAAAACCTGAATAATAATTTTTTAGATAATAAAAAAAGCAAAAATCGATAATGATACGATTAATTCTTAAAAGGTAATAGTTAACCTTTTAAATTATTGGGTTATAAGTTATTAACCATTTATATCGAAAAACGTTAAAATAATGTTTTTTACGTTTTATAAAACTTTTACGGATTTTATTAATTAGGATAACCCCGATTAGGAAGAAATTAAGCTTATTAACCTTTAGTTACGAAAAAGGATTTCGGTATGAACGCCGAAGTAAGATAATTGTAAAGGTTTCTATGCGGACCGAAACGTTAATAAGCGGAAGCGTTAAAAGTTAAATGCATAAGGCATATGGTATAAAACGTGCTTAAGTAGTTATTATAAGTTAATTTAATATTTTCATGTATTTCTTAATAAAGTTATAAAGGTTTTTAATTTAATAAAGGTTTAAGACTATTTGTTTAAAACCGAGTAATTGGTAATTAATTTTTAAAGGAAAAAATTAACTATTTATTAAAAACTATTAAAAAATTAATTATAAAAATAAATTAACTTTTAAAGAGAATAAAACGAATTTTAACGTATTTTTTAGTTATTAATTAACGTAACGTTATAAGCGTTTCGTTTTATTTTTTAAGGAATTTATTTATTTTAAATTTAAGATTTACGGTATATATTTTTAATTTTATTAATAAGTTTTTAAATTTTAAATTAACCGTATAAGGTAACGGAATATATGCAGGTAATAGTTTCGTTTTGATTAAAGGGTACGGAAAGGTTAATATGTTATTTTAAAGCCTTAACGGTATGAAAGCGTTACGGTTTTATAATATGGCCTATTGCAAAGAAGTCGTATATAACTTAATATTATTCCGATAATTCCGGAAGAAAGGTTACTAATAAGATAACCAAAGGATTAATAATTATATTCGAGATAAATATAATGAAGTTATGGTTACGTTAATAAATAACTTTAATTAATTCGTTATCGAAGATATTAACGTAATTATTCTTTATTCAGTATTTATAATTTATAAATAAAACGTTAATTTATAAACGAAAAAGTTATTACGTATAGGTAACGGTATTATATGGTACCTACGTTTAGGCCATTTAGGCCCTGGAATAATCGCCTAGTTATAATTTTATATTAAAAAAGTCTGATTAAAGGTTTTGTAATAGTCGAATATTAAGCATATAATAAGGCGAAGGCGAAAAAATAAATACGTCGTAAGTTTTAAAAAGGAGCATTTCGATCTGTTTAAAAAATTGCCGTCGATTTTATTAATTTCGAAAAAGATTTTAAAGGATATAAATACGTTATATTTATTATCGATGAATATTTCGGTTTTATTTGGGATATTTACTTAAAGAACAGAAAGTAAAATATATTAATTATAACGTTTCGATACCTTTTAAAAGTTTTAAAAATTGAGATAAGGTTTTTTTATAGGTAATTAAATGCGATAATGAGATCTTAAAAAATTATTAATTTCGAGATATATTCCAGTCGCTTTTTTTAAATATTAGATTTAAGCCTTTAGTATTATATACCTAGATTTAAAATAGGGGTGCAAAGTGTTTAAGGGGTATAATTAAGAAGAAAGCGACTGTAATACGAAGTAGCGTTAAGTTATTAACGTTTTTGATCGTATATATTTTTAAAGTAGCAGTATATTTGTATAACCGTACCATTAAATATTTCTTTTTTTGGTAAATTGTGTATAAAGTTTATTATATTTATTTAACGTATAAAGACGGCGTTATAATGTTTAATCGGAAGCCTTAAAAGGTTTATTTATATATTTATGGTTATATAGCTTACGTTATAATAACCATTACTACAAAGAAAAAATAAAGGTTTTAAAAGTTAGATCTTAGAGTATAAATTAGTTTTTTTTATCGATTACCGATTAATAAATATTTACGAGGTTTAAAATTTATTAATAAATAAAGTTATCGTTAACGTCTCGGATAAGCTCGCGGGACAGACAAGCTCGCGGGACACTTTTTCTAATATTCCCACCACCTAACTTTAATTACCTATTTCTTAACAACCACAATATGGAACGATTTATAAAAGCATTTAGGATAAACTTAGCCGTTTAGGTTAAAAAGAACGACCCGAATCTTAGTTATAGAAAGCTTGGTTTTATTTATAACGTTTCATATTTTACCATAAAGGCGCGATTTAACGGCAGATACGCCCGAGCCGATATTATTCCCCATTTACGAAAATTAACGCCGACCGAAAAGAAATTTATTATCGAAAGAATCCTTAACTTAAATGCGCGAACGTTTCCTATCCGGCCTTAATACGTTAAAAATATGGCGAATTTACTGCTTACTTAACGCGTTACGATACGCGTCGGGGTTAAATGGGCGTCGAATTTTGTACGACGGCAAAAAAAATTCCAGACGCGTTTAAATCGGAAAATCGATTATTAGAGGGTATTATGCGAAGATTTAAAAACATTTCGTAAGTAGTTTAAGCTTATTCGAGTTATAATCGTAAAGTACGGTATCGTAAAAAAGGATATTTACAACTTCGACGAGACGGGCTTTTTAATGGGACTTTTTATGATATCGGGCATAGTAATTATAAATGTTAAAAAACGTGGAAAACCTAGATAGGCGTAATAAAGTAATCGGGAATAGGTAATAATTATATAGGTTGTTAATTTGCAAAGTTAAGCTTTACCGTTATTTATTGTTATAGTAGGAAAAAATTACCGTAATTTCTAATATCAAAAATACTAATTAGTATTTAATTAAAAGCTTGGTATAAGTTATAATGGCTGGATAATAAACGAATTAGGTCTGGAATAGATTTAGCATTTTGATAAACATATACGAACGCGTACGAAAGAAATTAAACGTTTTTTTATCCTTAACGGTTACGAAAGTTATTATTCGATCGAATTCGAAAAGTATTACGCGAATAACGGTATTATTACGTTTTGCATACTTATTTATTTTTCTTATCGGCTTTAATCTTTCGACGTATGTTATTTTTTTATTTTAAAGCGCGCTTATTCGTTATATATCGAAAATTTGATACGACGTTACCATACTTATATCGCGAAAAAAGATTTTTTTTTCGGCTTTTATAACGCGTTTAAAGTTACCATAACGTCCGATAATATTAAATCCGGCTTTTAAAAAGCTGGACTTGTTTTATTTAATCTTAATGACGTCCTATTTAACTTGGAAATTCTTTCAATTATACCTATACCAACCGTTTCCCCGTTTACTTTTGTTAATTTTATTTTCCCGCCCGCGAAAACCTTTAAAAATATCCGTAAAGTAATAAAATAAAGACGTTATTTATAAAAGAAAATTAAAAATTATTAAGCCAGTTCGTTAACAAGAATAATTATATCGGTTAATTTTATAACAAAAGGTTATATATTACTTTTGCATAAAGCCGTTTTTTTTCGGGAAAAAAACCTTTAATTACGCGAAACGAACCATATCTTAAATAAACGTCGGAATACCAAAAATAAACGTTTCCAAAAAAAGGAATACATATTATATAAAAAAGATAAGCTTTTTTGGCCGAAAAAAAAGGGGTAATAAAAAAATATAGCTAATAACGGCTAAAAGTAATGGTTGTAAAAAAGTTAAAACGAAAAAACGGAAATATGGCGTTTGCGGCAAGCCCGGATATAATGCGCGTACTTATAAGGAAACTGTAAATACGTTTAGCGAAAACGAATCCGATTAATTTAAATTAATTAATTATGTTATAGTTAAATTATTTGGATTAATTATTGCGAGGTGCTAAAAAGTGTCCCGCGAGCTTGTCTGTCCCGCGAGCTTATCCGAGACGTTATTCGAAACGTATAATTTAATAAAAAGAAATTACTTTTGTTGGTAATATTAAAAATCTTAAAAATGACCTTTTTACCGTTACGAAAAACGAATTATAGATTTTATTCCGATAGGTAAAGATATTTAATTAGGTTAATAATTATTTAATATATATCCAAAAAGAGCATAAAAATTTAAATGGGATTTAGTTACCGGCTGGATTAGAGGGATGGTTTTAAGGTAATATAGGCGAAAAAGACGTACGGGATAAAAGAAAATAAGTATTACGAACAAGGGTTCTCAGGCCTGAGAACCCGTCCTTAAGTGTCAAGTGGGAGAACTTCTGTCAGATATAGGGGACATCAGTTGTGTGTTGTATTAGGTCAGTTGCAGGTGCTGTTGCACTCATACAACTTTAAGTAGCTTAGCTCCGGAACACGTATGGGCCGATCAGTAGGTGACCTTTCCGTATATGGGGTGCGCTACGCACCCCCCAGCTAGCTGACACACCCCCTTAACGCCTTGAAGTATTCACGGCGTTAATCACCGCACTTTATCACTCCCTAGAGCCACAGTTATCCATTCCACCTCTCCTCCGGCGATTAAATCCTCCTGATCAGCTAATTCCTCGTCTAAAATAACCCTTAAAGCTTTCTTCCGTTAATCTAGGGTTTCGGTAATATCCATCAGTCCTAGTTGCTTTTTAAAATGCCTAAAGGTTTTTCGTAATAAGGCTTTAATTAATTTATTAACCAGCATATTATCCGTAAGCGTATAATCCACTTTAATTAGGTCCCTTTTTGCTACCTTTCGTAGTTAGTAATTATGTATATTTACGTACCGTAACTTTATTTATAAAAGGGCGACGTCGGCGTTAATCAGCCGTATCGTTTATTAATTATCGTATTATATATTTAACGGTTTTATATTTAAATTAATTCTTAATTTTTTAATTAATCGAAAAATAAATAAGGTTTTTTTATAATTTACGCAAAAAATAATAACTTCGTTTCGGTTATAAAAGTAATTATTATATCTTACTTATTTACCCGCCATTTTATTATTTTCCCGAATAATTTTATAACGTAAATTTAAAAACTTTTTTGGTCGATCAAATTATTTGTAAAAAAAACGTCGTTTTAAGTATTTATTAAATCCTTGCTACCGAATTATAGCATTAACGTTTTAATACCGATTAAGTATAATATAATATAATTAATTACTTTATAATATAGGTTATTAAGGTTTATATTAAAACGGGCGAATTGGGATATTATAAAAAATATATTAAGTTACGTATTAATTATAACGTATAAAATAAAACCGATCTTTTTTTGGTATTTATTAATTAAACTTAAATAAATTAAATTAAAATTCGATAATAACTTAACTTTAATTATTAATATTTTTAGGAAATTATTTAAGCTTTTTTTAAAAATTAAGTTAATTAATTTATTTATAAAGTTAAATTAAAATAACCAGATTTTTTTATTAAATTTATTTTTAATTATTTTAATTTTAAGGAATTATTATAAATTTTTGCTATTTATAAAAATATATTATTTTTATATTTATTAAATTAATTAATTAATAAAGTCCTAATATTTTTTATTATACGTAACGATTATGTCGTCGATATAAAAAAATAAACGCATTTTTTAATAAAAGAAATAACATAATTCGTAAAAAATAAAATTAAATCTTAAATCTTTAAATATATTAGTAAAATCCTTTTATTAAAATAAAAAAAATTGTTTTAATCCGTATAATACCTTTTTAATTAGTAATATTTTATTACGTTATAAATATTTTAAAAACGTTTTTATGTATATTTTATAAAATAAGTTTACGTTAACGAAAGCATTTATAATATTATATTACTTAAATTCCAGATTAAACTTAATTACGATAACAATTAAAATTCGAAACGATTTTTTAATTAATATAAATACGTATATATTCCCATAAACGTTTTTAAATTATTAATCGTTTCGTACGATAAAACGGACCTTATATTTTTAAACCTAACTATATTTATCGAATTTATAAACGTATATTTATATATACTTTAAAACTTATTTCTTTTTGATAAAAAATTAATTAACAATTTTTTAAAATTTTATTTTTTATAATTTTACAAATAAACTAATTTAACGTTACGGAATATCTTCCCTAACAGGTATATACTTAACCTTTTATGGTTTTACGGCGGTAACGGCAAATTTCGCTTATATATCCGGCCTTACGACTTAAATAACGCTTTTATTCTTGGTATATTAAAGCTTTTCCGATTAAAATAATACGTATTTCGGATTTTTATTTTCCTTAAATTTCCGCAATTTATTAGCCGATTATTAATCGTATTAATAAAATGGGTTAAACGTTTTACGTTAAACGCGGCTTTTTATACTTTATAATTATACCGATAATTATCTTTTCGATACGGAACGTACGGAAAATTTATATCTTTAATCCGTAAAATATTTTCGTTTTTTACCGTTATTTTAGGTTAAATAACGTAATAAAAATTTAAGGTTACCTTTATTTTTTCTGTCGGCGTAATAATCGTAATAATTATTAAAGTAAACGTTGGTAGTAATAATGATCTAAAGGACGGAAATAATTTAAATATAATGGTTATATAAAAATAATTAATCCTTTATAAGTAAGTTTGTTTTTTCTTATCCCGCGTGCTAATTACGTTAATATTATTCTGAAATTAATTTTTTTAATTAATCGGTAATTAAAATATTTTGCTTAAGTTTTTATTTTTTTTTTGTATATATATTAAGTAATTATTAACTTAATTAGGTATAATAATTTATCGGAATAAATTTTATAATTCGTTTTCGGTAACGTAAAATAAATTATCCTTAAAGTTTTTAATGTTATCGGAAAAGATAGTTTATTCGTTAATAAGTTTTAAATTTCGTAAATATTTATTAATTAATAACCGACGAAAAAGCTTATTTATACTTTAAGATTTAACTTTTAAAATCTTTATTTTTTTTTATAACGGTAATCGTTATAACGTAAGCCATATAGCCATAAGTTCGAAGGTAAGCTTATTAAGGCATCCGATTAAATATTATAACGTTATTTTTATACGTTAAGTAAATATAATAAACTTTATATAAGGTTTGCCAAAAAAGAACGTATTTAAAGGTACGGTTATATAAATATATTGCCGCTTTAAAAATATATACGATTAAAAACGTAAATAATTTAACGCCATTTCGTATCGTAATTATTCTTTTTTTAATTATACCCTTTAAACATTTTATACCTTTGTTTTAAGCCTAGGTATATAATATTAAAGGTTTAAGTTTAATATTAAAAAAAGGCGATTAAAATATATTCCGAAATTGGTGATTTTTTAAAATTTTGTTATCGTATTCGATTACTTATGGGAAAACCTTATTCTGGTTTTTTAAAACTTTTAAAAAATATCGAAACGTTATAATTAATATGTTTTATTTCGGGGTTTTTAAGTAAATATCTTAAATAAAACCTAAATATCTGTCGGTAATAAATATAACGTATTTGTATTTTTTAAGGTTTTTTTCGAAGTTAGTAAAATCGATAGCGATTTTTTATCCTGATTGGGATATTTCCTTTCGAAGTTCGTAACGTATTTATCTTTTCGCTTTCGCCTTGCCGCATGTTTTATATTCGATTATTATAGGACCTTTTAATCGGATTCCCTTAATATAGGAATATAGCTGGGCGATTATTTCGGGATCTGGATGGCCTAATCGCAGGTGCTATATAATACCGTTACCTATACGCGGCGGTCTTTTTATCCATAAATTAATATTTCGTTTATAAGTAATAAAGGTTATATAAGGTATTATTACGTTAATATCTTTAATAACGAATTAATTAAACTTATTTGTTAACGTAATAATA
Source organism: Monosporascus ibericus (assembly GCA_004154915.1). Lineage (NCBI taxonomy): Eukaryota > Fungi > Ascomycota > Sordariomycetes > Xylariales > Monosporascus > Monosporascus ibericus. The sequence goes on along the minus strand of QJNU01000120.1, from coordinate 124,878 downwards.
ATTTAGTCGCATTTATTTCGAATATAATTATTAATTTTTCGGTTATTTTATTAATAACCTTTTTTTCGGAATTATTAAAATGATATTAAGTTATATACGAACTTTTCGTAATAGGTTATATCGTATAACCGTAACGCTTTCGTATTATTAAGACTTTAAAGTAACATATTAACCTTTCCGTACCTTTTAATCGGGACGAAACTGTTACTAACGTACATTTTATTACCTTATATAATTAGTTTATAATTTAAAAACTTGCTAATAAGGTTAAAGATATATATTATAAACCTTAAATTTAGAATAAATAAATTTTTTAAAGGGTAAAACGAAACGTTTATAATGCTACGTTAATTAATAATTAAGAAATACGTTAAGATTTGTTTTATTCCTTTTAGAAGTTAATCCGTTTTTATAGTTAACTTTTCCATAGTTTTTGATAAACGGTTAACCTTTTTTTTTAAAGATTAATTAAAAGTAATACGGTTTTGGACCAACTTTAACATTATTTTTCCGGGCTTAAACTTTATTAAAGCTTTATTAAGGAATGCATAAAAATATTAGGGTAACTTATAATTAAAGCTTAGGTAAGTTTTGCAGCGAATACCTTAATCGTTTAATTCGTAACGCTTTCGTTTGGTATTTCGGTCCTTATCCAGGGACCCTACCTTGCGGTTAAAGGTTAAATAGCTTAATTTCTTCCTAATTAGGATGATCTTAATTAAATTAATCCGTAAGGATCCCGTACAGGGTTAAAAACGTTACCTTAATATTTCTTAATATAAATAATGGATTGGTTATAACCTAATAATCCAAAAGGTTAATAGTTACTTTTTAATAACTGATCGTTTTTCGATTAATATTATCTTTTTTCATAATTATGAATAAATTTAACCAGTTAGATATAATAGGTATTACTGCTATACATAACTGATTCGCCTAAATTACCGGCATTAATATTTCGGGGACGCTATGGCGTTACCTTTAAGCTATAATCTCCTGCTATTTTATTATCCATTTATTAAATTTTTTAACCGATTTCGTAACCTGTTTTAATCGTTTTTCGTATTTACGTTTGGTATTTATAAATAACCGATTGTCGTATACCTTTCCGGATTTTTTTAGTTTTACATACCACCCTTTTAAATTATCGTTTACGCTTAAGCAAATCTGCTTAATCGATAAGGATACCGTATTTAGGACCCATTTTATAAGGTCGTTACAATTCTTTCGGAAAATTTTATATTCCCGGTTTTTATAAGTGTAAATAAACCATTTTTAATTATATAATTATCGCCTTTCGGTCGTCATCTTGTATATGGAAGTTGGAATCCCTGTCGGATCGGTTTCCTCTTATATAGTCGATATAATAACTGGGATCGCGCTACGCATCTGGACTCGATTTCGTTTTTTCGGATAATTCGCAACGTTAAGTTCTTTAGGTTTAACGGGCCACGGATGGTCCTGATCAGGGTCGATATATTCCCACAGATCATATCCTTTCGCCCTAGTCTTAAACTCATCCTTAAAATTATCCCAATCCTTTAGGCCCGTATACAGGATGTTCGACGACGATGAAGTAATCATTATTATAATTGAGGTATATATAGATAATTGCTACTGATATACAGCCTATATCGTCTCAGCAACAGCTGATTAATTGATGATTTTCTCGAATTGAGCGAATGAGACTCTTAATTGTTGCGTAGCCACTGCACCAAAAGGCTGTATTGATAAGAGCGCACTTATTGCGCTACTTATCTGACAACTTGGGATGCGAAAGGCTTGGCACTGCTCGCCAAGACCCAGGTAATCTAAGTGATCTAATGGATTGATCAAATTATATAAATCACATAAATCCACGATATACTTATTAAAAGATAATTAGATATATAACGAACCGGTTTTTTATATAGATAGTACTTACTTAATTTCGCTTCTTAATTATTAATTTAAGCTTTTAATTAAAAATAATTATACCGTTTTTTAATTAAGGAAAAAACTTTTAAATGTTTTTAACGAATAAACTTTTAATAAATTATCTTTCGCCTTATTGTTACTTATAAATCAAAACCACATTTCGGGTATTACTTATATTTCCAGGTAAATATATAATAGGTTCGTTATATTTTGATAGTTCCTTAATTAATAACCGACGGATAATTTTAAGCTTAATCGAGCATAGGTTTTCCTAAACTTAATAAAAATGATATTATAAAGCGACGTTTAAAAGATAAATAATATACCCGATCCCCGTTATAAGCCGGTAAAAAATTAGTAACCAGATTAAATAATTTACCCTTTATCGAAAAAGTTCTTTAATTAATTAATAATATTATGCCTTTTATAACCTGCGGCAAAGGAGAACCTTTTTTTTCCTAAATTCAATAGCTAACCCCGGTTCTAAAGAATATTATTAAGGTCCAGGGAGATTCGGAAGAGGAAAAAAAGCTAATAGTCCAGGAATTTTAAGGCCTAAAGGGAAAAAAGAAAAAGTTTTTCTTAATGAAAAAATAGAAATCCTGTTACGTAAAATTCAGGCCCTAAAAAGAGATTAAAAAAAAGACCTTAATTCCTTAGAAAAAGTACGGCTTAATTTACCCGAGGAATAAAGGAAAGAACCCTAGCATCCTTATTATTCGTCCTTAATCGGTATTGCAAAGTTATTATCTTACCTTCTAGTTACTACAAAATGCCAGAAATTAAGGGTTATAAGTTAATTACCTTAAAGCCTTATGATAAAATTATAAATATAAAAAGTTTTTTCGTCCAAGTTAGAACTTACCTTAAGTTTTACCAAAACTTTTTAATAAAAGATTATTAAAAGGTGATAGCCATCTTTTAATTACTTATTGGACGAATTCTTTTATGGTTCGAATTTATTATAAAGAATTACCTAGAAAATTACCTTAAGGAACTTTTAAATATTATTAATTATATCTTTAACGATTACCGATATTTCGAAAATCGAATGCGAATTATGTTTAGAAATTTAGATAAGGAATAGTACGTAATAAAATAATTATACCTTTTTTACCAAACCAAATTAACCGCAAAATATACGACGGAATTTAACCGCCTGGCCGTAATTTCTAATTTACCCGAAAATGCGTTATTTTTTTTTTTTTTTACGACGGCTTAAAACCTTAAGTTAAGGATAAAATATATATGGTACTTAAAATAAAACCCTTTAAGGAATATACCGATAAAATAATTATCGCTAATCGACGTACCTTTAACCGGTACCTTAAAAAAAAGGAATTAACAAACGAAATAATAATAAAAACTTTAATAACCGAATTAAAAGAAAATAAGGGTAAGTTTTAAAAGGAAACAAATATCGCTTCGAAGGAGCCCTAAAACGATAAATTTAACATAAAATGTTTTAATTATAATAAAAAAGGATATTTTAAAAGCAAATGTTGCTTTCCCGCTAAAAGAAACCTTAAAAAGGAAGGGATTCTTTAACCCCAGAAAAAAGCTAAAGCAGTTAAATAAGAAACCGATAGTAAGGCAGAAAAGGAAGAAAAAAAAGTTAGTTTGATTTTTTTCCAGCCAGAATTTATTATTGCTATTATTATTCAGATCCAGAACGATATCCTAAAGTATAAAGATTACCTTATTTGCTAAAATTTTAAGGCTAAAGTTTGCAAATATTATCCCGGATAAATGGCCTTCAGGATAACTATAAAGCTAGGATGCTTTTACCATCTTAATATATTTCGGTACGAAATGTATAACGAAAATGGTTAATTCCGATCCGACGTTAGCAACTACGGACAGTTATCCCCGGAACATTATAAGCTTCCCGAATATACCGTATATACCAAACCTCGGGCAAACTAGCACGAATCGTTATATTTTACCATTTGTTACATCGACGATTGTTTCGTTCCTTTTAAAGTCAAAAAAGATAATAACTTTTAGTCTGGATGGAATAAAGAGATACTTATTAAACCGGATGATAAATGTAAATGCATAAAAATTCCTAGATAACTAAAATACCCTAGGTTTTATTATTTACATCCTGAATTAGAATAGAGCCAGAAAGCCATATCCTAAGGATGTTTGTGTTATTCCCCGATGTTCTATATTTAATATAAGCTCCTAAATATGGGAATACTTTTTTCGAAGGTTTACATTTTTAATTATATAACACGAAAGATATAAAATCAAGAATCGAACCCGAGAAAAATAGTTATTTCCGAATGCAAGTATGGTAAGAAAATATGGTTTAAATGCAAAAATGATTAATATATTAAATACGTTATTCGAAAAGTATATAAATGGAGATTCTTTTAAGCTGAATACTATTACGAATTAAAAAACGCCAAAAGCCCTTAAAAATAAAGCATCGAAAAGCCCTAATTTATAAGACTTTATGTAAGGTAGTAAAATAATTACGTACTTAAATCGAAATTTTATTTAAATATAAGAATAGCATATTTAAAGCCATAATTAACTTAAAAACCGAAGGCAACTTTATTTCCCCCGTAACGGCAAAGAAATATCAGGTTTTTTAAAGGTATAAGTTAAAGTCCTATAAGTTACGTATAATAGACGGAAACCTGTTTAAGTACGAAAACGGACAAGTTTTGCGAAAAACGGAAGAACTTCCCGTTTGAATTTAAGGATACTAGGAATAAATTTTATTGGATATTGCCGACATTTCCGGACATAATATTATCCTAGGAATATTATGGCTTAGGACTAGCATGTAACGAACCTGTCATACATCCACCTGGAAGTATGAGCAGTATCCGAAATGGGGTCTTGATTTGCAGGTAACAATAGGGCGAGGAATAATTTACTAGGGGTTTGTTCGTTAAAGAGATTTAAAGATTTTTCCCTTAATTAAAGAACGGTACAGTTGCTTTTAGTTAAAAGCTTAGATTAATAGCTAAAAAGCGAAATTAAGTAAGTGCTATTTACATAAGGAACTTGGTTCATATATATATCCAACTATCTTTTAATAAATATATCGTAGATCTATGTAATTTAGGTAATTTAATCAATCCATTAAATTACTTAGATTACCTAGGTCTTGGTAAACAATGCCAAGCCTTTCGCATCCGAAGTTTTTCCCTTTTAACACTTAAAGACGGGTTCTCGGACCTAAAAACCCTTATTCGTAACACCATTTCCCCTTTCCAAGAAACTTTGTCCTAAAAATAAGAACCGTAGGTCGTTACTTTAGTTTATTTGGAAAAGGCTAAAAGTTTTTCAATTAACTTCATCATGACAAGTCGTATTTAAAAAGAAAAAAGAAAGCTTTATTTAAATTAACGCGAAGCGCGTAATAATCGTACGGATTTTATTAAGAAGTTTGGATCTAAAGTTGTTACCTGCTCGAATTATGTTCGCCTTAAAGAACTTGATTATTTTTACGTAATGGACCTTTTAAGTTATGGTTATTACATCCGTCGCCAACGTTCGGCTTGCGACGTATTAAATATGAATTTTCTAGTAAAAATTGGGAAAAAGCGTAAGCGTTTATAAAAAAAGCAGCGCGAAATAAAGGATAAATTAATGAAGCTTTTTGGTCGGTTAAAACGTTTACGCCTTTAGCAAGACGTTTTACAAAAAAAGACCTTTATTATTTTAAAGGAGGGTTATAAAATGAATTAATTAAAAAAATAGGAAAGGTTAAAAAAAAGTAACGTTGTATGGAGGTCGAATAAGCGCAGCTTGTTTCCGAAATAAATGCCATTACGGAGGCGTTTACTTCCTTCGATTGGAACGCCGCGGGGTTGGATTTAAGTGGGGGACCTTTGTCGCCTGCAACTTTGGTTGCGTTAGAGACGGTCGGTTAGGATTCTGCCGGTAAAATGTCTCAACCAGGTCCATCGTATTCGTCAGATAGTTAAATGGTTCCTAAGTATTTTTTTCGTATAAGTACCCTTCCTATTTAATTAAGTACTAGATTTTGTTTTTAATCATTCTGGAATTTAGTATTCGTTCGATTTCGTACTTATCATTATCTTTTTCGATCTCTAAACTTGTTTTTAACGGGACGTTCTTAAATGCTAATTTAAGCAAGGAAATGTGGAAAATAAGGTATATCTTTATTATCTTGGATAATAATAATCGGTAGTTGGTTTTGGAAATAACTTTATTAATTTTAAACGGACCAAATTTCTTAAAATTAAGCTTGTCGCTAAGCTTCTTAATTTTAATTTGTAAAATGTTCGACGTTACGTTTTGCCTTTAACGTAGCAAGTAAACCTTATTTCCTTTTGCTAGAATTGGTCCTTTAATTCTTTTTTTATTATAATACTGGGCCATTTTTTGCTGGAGAAAACGTAATTCGGTTTATAGGCGGGATTATATCGTCTTAATTTTAATTACCATTATTTCTGCTCGGGAAGCTATAATGGTGATTGCAGAAGTTTTATACGCCGATTGTTTTAATCGCTAGGTTACTACTTCGTATCCGTATACAGCTATATAGGGGGATATGCCCATATCTTTATTGGTAAATATATTATAGGTTATTTATGCTAATGGTAACAACTTTACCTAGTTATCTTGTTAATAGTTAACGTAGCTTCGAAAATATTATTTCAAGGTCTGGTTTAATCGTTCCGTTTAACCGTTTGTTTGGGGGTGATAGGCTGTCGAGAACTTAAACTTAGCGCCTATTTATTTAAAGAAGCTGGTGCCAAATTTGGATATAAAAAGCTTATCTCGATCAGAAATAATCTTTTTTGGTACTTCGTATTTATTAAGGTAGTATCGGATGAATGCATAAACCAGTTATTCTACCGTTACAGTTCCTTTAAAAAGTAGGAAATACCTATACTTAATAAGTTTATTAACGATCACCCAAATTCCGTCGTATTCGACTTTAATAATTAAGTCCTTAAAAGAAGGGAAGCTGGTAATAAAATCCTAAGCTATGGTATTCCATACTTTGTTAAGAATGTTAATAGGTTGCAGCAGCCCATAAGGCTTATAACGTACTGCTTTGGCTTTATTATAAGTATTGCAATTTTTGATAATTTTCTTAATTACCCGGCGTAATTCTGGGAAATCGTACTTTTCCTGTAACCGTCGGGTAGTTTTAAAAATTCCTTAATATCCATATAATAAATTTTCGTAAAGTTTTTTTACGAATTGTTCCTATTGGTTCCTGGGAACATAAATTTTGCCGTAATATAATAGCTGGTTTTTTGGTTATTCTTTTAACTATTAAATTTCTTTTTTTTCGTTTGTATCGTAGGAGCTTTAAAACTTTATTAAAAGTTCGGGGGTTAGTTTTTTTAGGATTTCGTATAATTATATAATGCCATTTTTGTTATATTATAGCATCTGCATGCTTCGTTTAGGAATTTTGGAATCATAATCGTTTTTGCGATTAAAAATATCCGCCTAGATATTTTTTTTTCTTTTAATATGATATATTTTAAAGTTAAACCTTAACAGGAAAATTATCTAAATTTTATGTCGTTTATTTAATTTTTATGCTTTTATAAATCGGGTAAGGTTTTTATAATCGGAGTAAATATTAAAAGGTTTTTTAATTCCGTTAAAAAAAGGCTTCCACTTTTTAAAAGCGTTAATAATCGTTAATAACTCTTTGTTATAAATCGGGTATTTAAGTTTTGTATTTCGAAATGCTTTGGAATAATACGTTATTGGGTATTATTTGCCGTTATCTTTTAGTTATTTTAGGACGGCACTTAGTACGTAATTCGAAACGTTTATTTTTAGGCGTTTTTTTTTGTTTGCGTTAAGTAGTCTTATTATAAGTCTACTGATAATTACGTTTTTTAAGATCTAAAATGCTTTTTTTGCATCTTTTAAAAGCTTAAATTCCTTATTAACGTATTTTTTGGTAGTAAGTTTTGTTAATAGTTTAACTATATTTCCGTATCCCTTAATTAAGCCTCGTACGTATCCCGTAAATCTTAAAATCTACCGGATGTCGGTAACGGTTGCCTTATTAAGGATGGGCCAGTCCTTAACTACTTTTATCTTAAAACGTTAAATCTGAATTTGGCCGAAGGTAAGTATATATCCCAGAAAGTTTAGCTTTTATATGTGCCATACGTTTTTGGCTGGGTTAACTCGGATATTCGCCTTATCCAGAGTTTAAAGCATTTAAGTTACATGCTATTTATATTCTTTTAAAATCTCGGAATAGATGAGAATATCGTCGAGGTAAACGAATACGAACTTATTCAGGAATTTTCGTAAAGTAATTATAATTAAATGTTAAAAACTGGCGGGGGCATTAATAAATCCTATAGGTATTATTCGGTATTTGTAAAGTCCGTATATCGTTTTAAATGTTATTTTTTATTTTTCTTTTTTAGTTATTTTAATACGGTAATATCCGTTTCGAAAATTAAATGTAGTAAATTACTTAACTTTGTTAGTGTTTTTTTTAGTATGTTTATAAGGGTTAAAGGGTATTTATTTTTGATCGTAATATCGTTAAGCTGTTTATAGTCGATAATTTTTTTAAAAACCAGGTTTCCGTTTTCGTTAATTTTTTGCTTTTTATCTTTAATTTTTGGTACCATAAGGACGGAATATCCAGTAGGAAAATTAAAGGGTCGAATATATCCTTTTTTTAAATCGAGTTAAATAGTTTTTCATAATACTTTTAACTTTTTAAAGTTTATATAGTAAATTTTGTAAAGTTTGGGATAATGTCCTTTTTTAATAGGTATTTTATAATCCCATTAACCGTATGGTAATAATTTGTGGTTTTTTTTGTCTTTAAATAATTTTTTAAATTTTCGATATTTAAGTGGTACTGTTCCGGCTTGATCTGGCACTTGTACCTTTTTAATAACATAATAAATTTCCTGCTCGTCCTTTTTAGGTGGTTTTTTATTATTTTTCTAGGAAAGTATTTAATATTTTTAGTTAATATGTGGATTATTAATCCTAAGCCATAATATTCCTAAGATAATGTTATGTCCGGAAATGTCGGCAATATTTAACGAAATTCGTTTTTAATATCCTTGGATTTAAACGGGAAATTTTTTAATTTTTCGGAAAATTCGTCCATTTTTATACTTGGATAAGCTTCCGTTTACCGTACGTAACTTATAAAACTTTAGCTTATATTTCTAAGGAACCTGATATCTTTCTGCCGTTATGGAAGAGATAAAGTTGCTTTCGGCTTTTAAGTTGATTATGGCTTTAAATATGCTGTTTTTATATTAAAGTGGAATTTCGATTTAGCTACGTAATCCTTTTATTACCTCGTATAAGGTCTTATAAGTTGGGGTTCCTTAATATCTTACTTTCGAAAGCCTTTGGCGTTTTTTAACTTATGTTAATATTTAGCCTAAAAAAGTTTTTATTCGCGTACTTTTCGAATAACGTATTTAATATATTAATCGTTTTTATATTTAAACTATGTTTTTTTGCCATATTTATATTCGGGAATAATTATTCTTTTCGGGTTCGATTCTTAATTTTATATCTTTCGAGTTATCGGGTTAAAGGTGTAAACCTTCGAAGGAGATATTTCCATATTTAGAAGTTTATATTAAATGCAGAACATCGGGGAATAATATAAATATCCTTGTAATATGGCTTTTTGGCTTTGTTTTGATTCGGGATGTAAGTAATAAAACCTAAAATATTCTGGCCACCGGGAAGTTTTTATGTATCTGCATTTGTTATCTGGTTTTATGGGTGTTTCTTCGTTTTATCCAGGTCAAAAATCGTTATTTTCTTTAGCTTTAAAATGTACGAGATAGTCGTCGACGTAACAAGTAATAAAGTGCAGCAACTTATGCTGGTTTTTTCGTGGTTTGATATGTACCGTATATTTAGGGAGCTCGCAAAGCTCCGGGGATAATTATCCATAGTTACTAGCATCAGGTCGGAATTAACCGTTTTTATCGTATATCTTACATTAAAATATATTAAGATGGCAGGAACATCCTAGCTTTATGGTTATCCTGGAGGCTATTTATCCGGGGTGATATTTGCAGGCTTTAACCTTAAAATCCTAATAATTAAGGTAATCCTTATATTTTGGGATGTCGTTTTAAATTTAAATGGTGGTGGTAATAGTGAATTTTAGCTAGAAGAAAGTCGAGCTAATTTTATTTTTTTCCTTTTTTACCTTACTGTCGGTTTTTTATTTAACCGCTTTGGCTTTCTTTTAAGGTTAAGGAATCCTTTTTTTTTTAAAGTTCCTTTTTGCAAGGAAGCGATATTCGCTTTTAAAATACCCTTTTTTACCATAGTTAAAACATTTAATATTGGACTTATTTTTTTAAGGTTTTTTCGAAATAATGCTTGTTTTTTTTTAAGGCTTACCCTTATCCTTTTTAATTCGGCTGTTAACGCCTTTATCGTTATTTCGTTTACTGGATCCTTTTTTTTCGAGGTATTTATTAAAGGTATGTCGGTCGGCGATGATAACCTAATTTATGTAATTCTCGAAGGATTTTGTTTTTGATATTTTATATATTTCGTCTTTAACTTAAAACTTTAGGCCGTCGTAATATAAGTAAAATAATACGCTTGCTAATAATTATGAAATAACGGCCAAGTAATTAAATTCGGTCGTATATTTTGTTATTAACTTAAGCTGTCGTAATAAATGCAATTATTTTACCGTATGTTGTTTTTTGTCGGTATTTCCGAATAAAGCTCGCATTTTATTTTCGAAATGCTTATAATCGCTAAAAATATAATTGGTAACGTTAAATAAACTTTCGGGGTAATTTTTTAAATAATCCCTTAAGATTGGTTCGAATTATGAAAAAACTTTTTTTATAAATACTTGGAAAATAGCCAGTACCTTTTGATAATTTTTTATTAGGGAACTTTAATAAAATTTAAGATAAATCCGGGCCTAAATCAAAAATCCTTTTATATTTATAAATTTATTATAAGGTTTAAAAATAGCTGGTTTATATCCTTTAATTTTAGGCATTCCATAATATTTAAGGGGTAAAATAATGGTTTTTTGGTACCGGTCGGGGCCAAATAATGGGGGTATTAGGGTTTTTTCCTTTATTCTTTTAATAAGTTAAGCCATACTTTTTCTAGGGGATTAGGGTTTTTTTTCTTTATCTTTTTCCAGGGCTTGGATTTTGCGTAACAGGATTTCCATTTTTTTTTTAAGAAAGAGCTTTTTCTCCTTTCCTTTCGGGCCTTAAAGTTCCTGGATTATTAATTCTTTTTTTTTTCCGAATTTCCCTGGACCTTAATAGTATCCTTTAAAACCGGGGTTGGCTGTTGGGTTTAAAAAAAAGAAAGTTTTCCTTTATTACGGGTTATAAAAGGCATAATGTTGTTTATTAGCTAAAGAATTTTTTCGATAAAAGGTAAATTATTTAATCTGGTTATTAATCCCTTATTAGCTTATAACGGAAATCGGGTGTACTGTTTATCTTTTGAACGTTATTTTATAATATCGTCTTTATTAAATTTAAGAAAGCTTATGCTTAATTAGGCTTAAAATTATCCGTCGGTTATTAATTAAGGAATTATTAAAATGTAACGAACTTATTATATATCCACCTGGAAGTATAAGCAGTATCCGAAATAAGGTCTTGATTTGCAGGTAATAATAGGGCGAGAAATAATTTATTAAGGGTTTGTTCGTTAAAGAAATTTAAAAATTTTTCCCTTAATTAAAGAACGGTACAGTTGTTTTTAATTGAAAGTTTAGATTAATAGTTAAAAAGCGAAACTAAGTAGGTGCTATTTATATAAGGAACTTGGTTTATATATATATCCAATTATCTTTTAATAAGTGTGTCGTGGATTTATATAATCTAGGTAATCTGATTAATCCATTAGATCACTTAAATCACCTAGGTCTTGGCGAGCAATACCAAGCCTTTCGCATTCGAAGTTCTTCCCCTTTGACACTCAAGGACAGGTTCTCGGACCTGAGAACCCTTGTTCGTAACATAGCAATCCGTATATTAATTAAAAACATTAAATACTTTTTTGGGAAAATAATAAGAAATTACCTAAAAAGAACGAACAAGAAATTTGTTATGTTATTAGAAAGGTACAAATGGCAGATTAAATCGGAACGATACCACTTAAATATTAGGGATTTAAGAAATTATTTAAAAATAAAAAAGATTACGAGTTATTACCATATAGTTAATAGGATTATAGGATATTTATTAAAAAAGAATATTATTTTAAACTTTATAAAATATACTATATAAACCTTAAAAAGTTAAAGGTTTTATGGAAAATTATTTAATTTAATTTGAAAAAAAAGATATATTTAACTCTTTAATTCTTTTGCTAAATAGTTTATCCTTATAATGTTAAAAATTAAGGATAGAAAGTAAAAGATTAACGAAAATAAAAACTTAATTTTTAAAGAAATTATTAATTATAAACAGCTTAATAATATTACGATTAAGAATAAATACTTTTTAACCTTTATAAATATATTAAAAGAAAACGTTAACAAAGTTAAGTAATTTATTATATTTAATTTTCGAAACGGTTATTAGCGCATTAAAATAGCTAAAAAAAAACGAATAAAAACGGCATTTAGAACAATATACGGCCTTTACGAGTACCGAATAATGCTTATGGAACTTATTAACGTTTTTGCCAGTTTTTAACGCCTGGTAATAATCACCTTACGGAAGTATTTAAATAAGTTTGTATTCGTTTACCTCGACGACATTCTTATTTACTTAGAAATTTTGGAAAAGTATAAATAGCATATGGCTTAAGTAGTTAGGACTTTAGATAAGGTAAATATCCGAATTAACTTAATTAAAAGAATATGGCATATATAAAAGCTAGACTTTTTAGGATATATATTTATCCCCGGCCAAATTTAAATTTAACGTTTTAAGATAAAAGTAATTAAGGATTAACCTATTTTTAATAAAGTAACCGTTACCGATATCCGGTAGATTTTAGGATTTATAAAATACGTACGAAACCTAATTAAGGAATACGGAAATATAGTTAAATTATTAACTAAACTTATTACCAAAAAGTACGTTAATAAGGAATTTAAATTCCTAAAGGATATAAAAAAAGCATTTTAAATCTTAAAGGACGTAATTATTAATGGATTCATAATAAGGCTACCTAATACGAATAAAAAAACGTTTAAAGATTAATACTTCAAATTATGCATTAAATACCGTTTTAAAATAATTAAAATTAATAATAAATAATACTTAATGGCCTATTATTCGAAAATATTTCAGAATGCAAAACTTAAATCCCCGAATTATAATAAAAAGTTATTAGCAATTATTAACGCTTTTAAGGAATAAGAGCTTTTTTTAACAGAACTAAAAAGCTTTTTAATATTTATTCCGGTTACAAAAACCTTATTTAATTTATAAAGGCATAAAAACTAAATAAACGATATAAGATTTGGATAATTCTTTTGTTAAGATTTAACTTTAAAATATATTATATTAGAAAAAAAGAAAATATTTAGGCGGATATTTTTAATCGTAAAGGCGATTATAATCCTAAGGTTTCCAAACGAAACATATAAATGCTATAATATAATAAAGATGGTATTATATAATTATGCGAGATCTTCAAAAAATTAATCCCCGAATTCTTAACAAAGTTTCGAAGTTTTTACGATATAAACGAAAAGAAAAGGTCTAATAATTAAAAGGATAGCCAAAAAAATTAATTATTATACCATAGCAAGATTTACGTTTTTAAGGATTAATAAAAATAATTCGTCAAGGAATTTTACGAAAATCCATTATATGGATATTAAGGAATTTTTAAAACTACTTAACGATTATAAAAAGAGTATAACTTCTAAAAATTACGTAGGGTAATTAAAAAGGTCGTTAAAAACTTTAATATCTATAATAAAACCAAGGCAGCATGTTATAAACCTTATAAGTTATTATAACTTACCGACATTTTTAATAATATATGAAATATTATAACTTAAGATTTTATTATCAGCCTTTCTTTATTTAAAAACCTAATTGCCGGAATCGAATATGACGGAATCTGGGTAATCGTTAATAGACTTACCAAGTATAGGTACTTTGTACCTTTTAAAGGAATTGCAACGGCAAAATAGCTGGCTTATGCATTTATTTAATATTACCTCGATAAATACGGAATACCAGAAAAAATTATTTCTAATCGAAATAAACTTTTTACGTTTAAGTTTAGTACCAGCTTTTATAAATAAATAAATGCTAAATTTAAATTCTTAATAATTTATCACCCTTAAATAAACGGTTAAACAAAACGATTAAACCAAACCTTAAAATAATACTTTCGAAATTACGTTAATTACTAACAAAATAACTGGGTAAAGTTATTATTATTAGCATAAATAATCTATAATACGTTTACTAATAAAAACATAAACATATTTCCCCATATAGCTATATACGGATACGAAGCAATAACCTAACGACCAAAATAATTAACATATAAAATTCCTATAATTACTACCATAACTCTTCGAACAAAAATAATAATAACTAAAATCAAAATAATATAATCCCGCTTACAAACCGAATTATATTTTCTCCAGCAAAGAATAACCCAGTATTATAACAAAAACAAATTAAAAAATTAATTTTAACGAAAAGAAATAAAATTTACTTGTTACGTTAAAAGCAAAACGTAACGTCGAACATTTTACGAATTAAAACCAAAAGGCTTAACGATAAGCTTAATTTTAAAAAACTTAATCCGTTTAAGATTAATAAAATTATCTTTAAAACCAATTATCTATTATTATTACCCAAAATAATAAAGATATATCCTGTTTTTTATATTTCTTTATTTAAATTAGCATCTAAAAACACCCCGTTAAAAATAACCTTAAAGATCGAAAAAAAAACGATAATAAATACGAAGTCGAAAGGATATTAAACTTCAGAATAATTAAAAATAAAATTTAATATCTAATTAAATAAAAGGGATATTTATACGAAGAAAATACTTGGGAACCACTTAACCATCTAACGAATGCGATGGACCTGGTTAAGACGTTCCACCGGCAAAATCCTGACCGACCGTCTTCAGCGTAGCCAAGGTCGTAAGCGATAATGGTCCCCCGTTCAAATCCAACCCCGCGGCGTTCCAATCGAAGGAAGTAGACACTTCCGCAATGGCGTTTATCTCGGAAATAAGCTATGCTTGTTCGACCTCCATACGACGTTACTCTTCTTCCAACCTTTCTTATTCTTCCAATTGATCCATTTTATAACCCTCCTTCAAAATGGCAAAGGCCTTCTTTTGTAAAACGTCTTGCTAAAGGCGCAAACGTTTTAACCGACCAAAAAGCTCCATCAACTTATCCTCCACTTCGCGCTGCTCCTTCTACAAACGCTTACGCTCTTCCCCAATTTTTACTAAGGAATTCATATCTAGTACGTCGCAGGCCGAACGTTAACGACGGATGCAATAACCATAACTTGGAAGGTCCACCATGTAAAAACAATCGAATTCTCCAAGGCGAACATAATTCGAGCAGGCAATAACTTTGGATCCAAACTTCTTAATAAAATCCGCACGGTTATCGCGCGCTTCGCGTTAGTTTAAACGAGGCTTTTTTTTTTCTTTTTAAATACGACCTATTATGATAAAAGTCAGCTAAAAAACCTTTAGCCTTTTCCAACAAACCAAGTGGCGACCCACGGTTCTTATCTTTGGGATAAAGATCCTTGAAAAAGGGAAATAATATTACGAACAAAGGTTCTCAGGCCTAAGAACCCGTCCTTAAATGTTAAGTGGGAGAACTTCGGATGCGAAAGGCTTGGCACTGCTCGCCAAAACCCAGGTAATCTAAATGATCTAATAAATTAATTAGATTACATAAATTACATAAATCTACGATATACTTATTAAAAAATAATTAAATATATAACGAACCGGTTTTCTATATAAATAGCACTTACTTAATTTCGCTTTTTAGTTATTAATTTAAGCTTTTAATTAAAAATAACTATACCGTTTTTTAATTAAGGGAAATATCTTTAAATCTTTTTAATAAATAAACCTTTAATAAATTATCCTTCGCCTTATTATTACCTGCAAATCAAGACCCCATTTCGGATACTGCTTATACTTCCAGGTGGATATATGACAGGTTCGTTATAATAAGTTTATTCGTATGAGATTAATTATTTTTATATGACCATTTTGTTTAAATTATTTCCGACCTTTGGATTATTATCGTTATTAACGTTTATATTAATAATTATTACGATTATTACGCCGGCGGAAATAGTAAAGTTAATTTTAGCCTTTTGTTTTTTTTTAATATAAAGTAGCGGTAAAAAATAAAGGTATTTTATAGATTATAAATATAAACTTTCCGTACGTTTTAAGCCGAAAGGGTGTTATTAAATATGATTATAAAGTTTAAAAGGTTATATTTAATATAAAACGAATAGTTTACTTTATAAGTACGCGTAATAATTGGCCGGTAAGTTACGGAAATTTAAAGAAATTAAAAATCCGAAGTATGCGCCGTTTTAATTGGAAAGGGTTTAATATATTAGGAATAAAAACGTTATTTAAGTTGTTAAACCGGGTATATAGGCGAAATATGCCGTCATTTCCGTAAAGCTATAAAGAGTTAAATATATACCCGTTAAGGAAGATATTTCGTAATGCCGAAATGGCTTATTTATAAAGTTATAAATAAATAAAGTTCTAGAAAACCGTTAATTAATCGTTTACTAAAGAAAAATAGGTATTAAAATGTATGTAAATATACGTTTATAAGTTTAATAAATATATTTAGTTTTAAGAATATAAGGCCCGTTTTATTACAAGAAATAATTAATAGCTTAAAAATATATATAGTAATATATATATATTTATACTTATTAAAAGGTCGTTTCGAACTTTAATCGTTATTACGGCTAAGTTTAAGCTAAAGTTTAAATAATATAACGTTATAAACGTCTTTATTAACGTAAACCTATTTTATAAAATATATATAAAGACGTTTTTAGGATACTTATAACGTAATAAAATATTTTTAATTAAGAACGTATTATACGGATTAAAAAAATTACCTTTATTTTGGTAAAAAGATTTTATTGATATATTTAAGGATTTAGGATTTAATTTCGTTCCTTATAAATCATGTTATTTTTTTCGTTAAAGGGTATTTTTATATTTTTACGTCGACCAGATAATTATTACGTATAATAAAAAATATTAAAACCTTATCGATAAATTAATTTATTAAATATAAAAACGATATATCTTTATAAATAATAAGGATTTATAATAGTTCCTTAAGATCGAAATAATTAATAACAAATTTAATTAAAAAAATTAGTTATTTTAATTTAATTTTATAAATAAGTTAATTAACTTAATTTCTTTTTAAACATTTAAATAATTTCCTAAATATATTAATAATAAACGTTAAATTATTGTCAAATTTTAATTTAGCCTGTTTAGGCTTAATTAATAAATATGAAAAAATCGGTTTATTTTATATATTATAATTAAAACGTAACTTAATATTAACTTTATAATATTCCGATTCGTACGATTTAATTAAAACCTTAATAATGTATATTATAACGTCATTAATAAAGTTATATTATACTTAATCGGTATTAAAACGTTAACGTTATAATTTGGTAACGAAAACTTAATAAATATTTAAAACGACACTTCTTTGCGGATAATATAATTAATTAAAAAAGTTCTTAAATTTATATAATAAACTTTTTCGGAAAAGTAACAAAATAATGGACAAATAAATAAAATATAATAATTATTTTTATAACCAAAACGAACTTATTATTCTTTACTTAAGTTATTAAAAAAAACCTTATTTAATTTTTAATTAATTAAAAATTTAAAAATTAATTTCGATATAGGACCGTTAAATATATAATACGATAATTAACAAATTATACGGTTAATTAACGTTAATATAGAATATTTATAAACAAAGCTATAGTACGTAAATATATATAATTATTAATTATAAAAGGTAATAAAAAGGGATTTAATTAAAGTGGATTATACGCCTATAGGTAATATGCTAGCTAATGAATTAATTAAAACCTTATTACGAAAAGCCTTTAAAAACTTTAAAAAGTAATTAAAATTAATAGATATTATAAAAGCTTTAAATTAACAAAGAAAAGCTTTAAAGGTTATTTTAAACGAAAAATTAGCTAATTAAAAGGATTTAATCGCCGGAAAAAAAAATTTAAACAGCTATGGCTTTAGGAAGTGATAAAGTATAACGATCAACGCCGTAAAGACTTCAAGGCGTTAAAGGGGTATATCAGCTAGCTGGGGGGTGCGTAGCGCACCCCATATACGGAAAGGTCACCTACTGATCGGCCCATATATGTTCCGTGGCTAAGCTACTTAACGCTGTACGCGTGCAACAGCACACGTATCTAGCCTAATACAACAACACAACTGATGTCCCCTATATCTGACATATTTAGTAGTTTTTTGTTACGGTTCGGGGTACCGTAGCAGCTCCAGTATATATGCAGCTGTAAGCATTAAAATGATTGTTATAATTGCGATCATTTCGCCAATCTTTTGTGCCCCTGGCGTTGCGGTATGGTGCAACCGTAATATAATGATCGCATGACGGCGGGTGACGCCTCAGTGCTGGGTTCGATCCTCAGACTAGCCGTTGCTCACAAGGTCTTCCCGGACGCATGCGGGGCAGTGCGGGGTAGACCTTGGGGGTTGGGCAGCTGCGCCGCAGTCGCGGCAGATGTCCTCGTGGCTTGGAGACCAAGCCATTAGAGAAGGGGCATAGTGTTACGGTTCGGGGTACCGTAACAGCTCCAGTATATATGCAGCTGTAAGCATTAGAATGATTTCCACAATTGCGATCATTCCGCCAATCTTTTGTGCCCCTGGCGTTGCGGTATAGTGCAATCGTAATATTTTTGTCCGTAGACGCGTTACCGTTTCCAGCGCATCAAGCTGTATCCTCCCTTTTCCGTGCGAGGGCAGTACCTAACGTTTTCCCCCTTTCCTTAGCGGGTGTTTTCGAAGACCAGAGCCCAAATTATAGTTATGATAACTGGGTATATTAATTAGCTGTTTGTTATGTATTACGCGCCTAGGCCTATTAGTAAGTATAAAATTATCCCTTTTTCCTGTTCCTTTTAACTTTTTTAAAACGCCTGAAACTACTCGCTGAATTCCTTATATTTAATTTCAAGAAAATCGTTAGGGCCTTAAATAATTTTTGCCGCTATAGGATAATCGTTCCGTTTAAAACGATATCCGGTAACGGCTTTAATGTAACCGTGTTTCGTTTTTTTCGCGTATAAATAATTTTATAAAACCTTATAATCCTAATATAATCCTTAAAGGTAATTAAGGTATTTATTAATTCCATTAAGTAGCAAGTTTTATTTTTAAGTCCTTATAAATACGTTTTCGGTTTTAATAATTAATTTTCGAAAAAAGTATCCGCCTTTTTGTAGTAAATTAAATATTCGAATGCTTTAAGTTTATCGTAAATATAGTATAGTTTAGCGTCGTCGTATTTAAATTTTCGGTAGTATTAAGTAAAGTTTTCAGACCCCGTACAGAGCGTTAGATAATAATAAAAGGCCGGCTTTATTAAATATTTCAACTCTTTAGGATAACGTAAATAATATTTTAGTTTTTAAGCTTTATAACGTTATAAAAGTTTCATAAAAGCTATTTTTTATTACTTTTTTTACGTTTTATTTCGTAATTTTACTTTAAATTTAATTTCGTAAGATATAACTATGTAATCGTTATTAACGTTTTTTTAATTCTAAGCCTGCTTTTGTTAGTTTACCCGCCAGTTCGTTTTTTTTTTTTACGCTGTAATATTTTGAATTTTAACCTACCCCGACGTTATGCGTATTTATCGTTACGTAAATTTTTTGAGCATGTTTATTAGGAAGATATAATGGTATTTATTTTAATTTTTAAATCGTTTCCGTATTATCTAGGTAAACTTATATTCGTTTTCGGTTGATTTCCCTTCGTTTCGTAATAACACACTTTAAACTTTTTTAAGTTTTTATTATTTCCGTATCGAAAATAATAAAATAAAGGTTTAAACGTCCGTATCTTATACCGACAAGTCGCTTATTTTAGTAAACCGTAAAACCCTAACCAACTTCCGTTTTATTTTACGAACCGTTCGAAAAAATAATAACGTTTTCCGGTAACAAAGCTGCATACCAGGTTTTAAAAGTTACGGCAGCTTTCTTTTTGGCAAGTTTTTATATAAGGTTTTTTTTCGAACCAGGTGAATATCTGGGAGGGATTAAGATAAGTCGTTATACGGGTGATAATATTTTTGCCGTTATTTATATCTTAGTTTTGGGGTTTTGTAAACCTTTTACTTTACGTTCTTGAATAGTTTTAACTAATTCGGGGTTTTTAATTCAGGGGTAATTCCTGTTAATAGTTTGCAACTTATACGTAAATTTTCATAATGTAAGGTCTAAGATTATATATGCCGTCGGCAATCCCGAATCGCGATATAAAACGTCCGTTGGTATTATTTTTTATATCAAGGTAATTTCTTTATATTAATAGAGTAATTTTGGTAGTTAAGGTAAAAACCCTTTAAATTATTCTACGTATTAACTTACCTTAACGTTAATCTTAATCTTTTTTATTTATTTAATACGTTTTCCATATTATGCTTCCGTACTGTATAATGCCGTAAGGATAATATATATAATTATAACTTTCCATAATCCGGATGCCGGGGGTCCGTATTTTGTATTCGTTAGGTGCAGTATATGTTAGGCGAGCTGTATTACTTTACTTATCTTTTTTAAAATGTATTATTTAAAAGTTAATTTTTTATTAAATTATATCCTAAGTTATTGAAGTATTAGCGCTTTATTGCTATCTTTCGATTTTTTTACCGAGTAAATTATAAAGCTGTCGTCGACTACTACCGACAGATCGTATTCCTTTCGTATTTTGGTAATATATAATAACTTGCATTCTTTTAGGACGAAATAAACCCGGTTTTTTAACCTTATTATAATATTTATTATACGTCCCGAACTAGAAGTTGTGCGTTTTTATTAAGTGTTTTGGACGTTTATATAGATATAGATCGTCCGTATAATCAAATCTTAAGGTCCGGTCCTATTATAGAAGATTTGCGAAGTATAATATGTAATATGTATAGTACCGGGGAAAGTGGGGAACCCTAAGGTATATCGCATCGGACCCGGCTGTAGCCCGTCGTTTTGGATTCAAGCCATACCCGGATTTGCCTATCCGATAGAAAGGACTCCGTAAGACGGAGCACCGGTAGCGGCCAGCCTTAACGCTTTATTTTTTTCTAGTAGGCGTTTTTATAACAAGGTATCGAACGTTCCTTATACGTCTATCGTAATTATAGAAACCTTTCGTTTAGTTACGAATGCTTATTCCGCGTTATGTACGAAACATGTTATTAAATCCATCGTTAATCGTTTAAGTAACGCCCTGCCGTATTATGGGCTAAGGATATTATTCGTTAAGACGATTTACGTTAACCGTTTTATTATTACCATTTTTAAACTTTTACCTAGGTAAAAAAGTAGGGCTATGGGCTGCCAGGACCTCGGCGACTCCTTATTTTTTTTCCCTACTTTAGATATTATCGATACCTTGGCGTTCCGCCAGGTGGCTGGGAAATATACAAGTCGTAGCGCATTTTTAAAACCGTCCTTAACGTATTATTTAACCGACTTTTAGCTAACCTTTAAAAGTCTAATTATAATGCCGTTTATTTTAAGTAAAATATTTAATACTTTTATAATATAAGCTTCGACTTCCTTAAATGTTACTGCAATATCGTAAGGTAATTAGCCGTTTTGTTAATTTATGTTTTTTTTAAAAAGTTATAATTCAAGTTATCGTTTGTTAAGAATCCTTCCAGGATTTCCGTACGTAAAGCTTTAATTTTGCTAAGCATATTTTTTATTACTTTGTTTTTTATTTATAATGGTAAAACTTTTAACTGAAATTTAAGTTTATACTAATTAATAATTTTGTATAATTTAACGTCCGTATAAGCCGTTTCGGTAACTTTCCACCAGTAATCTCTTTTCGCTTTACGGATTATTAATAAAAATTGCTAATATTTATCCGTATAATTTCGGTTTGGGTTATTTTAATTTATAAATTATTTATGTATTTCCGAATTTATATAAATACGGTAAACGTTTTAATCATTTTACGTTTATTATGGCGCTCGGTATCTCCTGTTTATTGCCGGCTTACCTGTTATTTTTATCGTTAATTAGAAAACCGAAATAATAATTTTTACCTAGAAATTTAACTTTTTCGATAAGGTTACCGGGCCTGTTTTCGGTAAGAAGATTACGTCCGTTATAATTAAATCCGTAAACCTGTTTAAGTTTAATTCCGATATCCGTAATCGGTATTATTTTTATTCTTTTTTGCTTTTGCCTGCAATAATTATTGAAACTGTAAAATAAGTCGATTCGAAGTTAAAGTTAACGTATATGGAAATTTTCGTAAAAGGAATATTAAAAAAGATAAGATTTAATACGTAGTTTGTTTTATACGTAAATTCACTGGGTATGCTTATATAAATTATCCCGTTAATAATAAGTTATTATAAGATATTTTTTCTTTTATTTTTTCTTTTACTTTTAATTCGAAATACGGATGCTATATATTTTAATTGCTTTTTATAAAGGAATTATTCGGCGGTATTAAGTTAATAATGTAATTAACCACTACGTTTATATAAAGCTTTTAGTACGCGTTAAATATAAGGTACTTATTAACGTTCCATTATAATAAATTTCGAAAGTAAACCGGGTATCGTTATTATCCCGTTAAATGGCGTGTTTTTAAGGTAAATTATAATCTGGGGCCGTTTTTCTTTTTTTATTTAATTATTCATTAACACGTAAAATGTCACATACAGGCCTACTGGCCTGGCACCCCTACACTACTTATGTCCTCTTCCCTGGTGTACTACAGTTTTCATACTATATAAGGGCCGAAGGCCCTTATCTATCTAGGTAAAGGGACAAGAGTCTGTTCTGTCCTGACCCTACCCCATAGGAATAGACTGGTTATACCTGACTTGAAGCCGCCATCGTGACATAAAAGTTAAATCTCAGGTAATTTTATATTTTCGTATTTTTTTGGAAAGTTTCTAAACTTAGGTTATATTTATATTTTAGACTTAATATAACTTTAATAAGGTAATATATAATATTATGGCATTATAAATGTTATATTAGGTTACGTATAGGTTACGTAATTTCGGTAATTCGTGTTTATCTGTATAATATTTCCGGCGTTTTTATTCTCGTTTATTTCTCGTTAGTATATAAAAAGGGTAATTAAAGTATTTATTATTTTAGTTTTTATCGTTAAGCGTAAACATAAGTTACGTTAATTAACATTAATTATTACGGTATTTCGTCTTTTAAAACGGGATAAACCATGTTTTATGATTATTTCGATAAATATTTTAACATTATTTTCGGTATCCTTTAATTTTAACGCCGTAATCGGTTGTAATCCGGAATTATACGTTTTTAAAGATATATAAATAGGCCTGGATTTTATAAAGGTTATTCCGTTATAGCTCCTTTTTTTGCCGCTGGCTACCTGGTCCGGTTACGACTTATCCGGTTTTTTTGTCATAAGTTAAAGTAATTTCCCGTTTTCCGTAATTTATCTTTATTTTCGTATAATAGTTTCTTTTTTCTTTTTGTATTTTTTGATTTCCGCTTTCCGAACGTTCTTTAATTCGTGTTTCGTTAACCGTATTAATTACTTTTTAATTCGTTTAAGAGCGGTCGCGTAATTTTCGTATCATGTTTAAAAAGGATTTTAATAGTTTATATATTTAAAAGGTTAGTTATATCCGTGTTCCGAGTATTAATTTAATTTATTTCCATAATTATTATATCGCGTAATCCGTTAATATTAAACAGTTTAAAACATTTAATTAAAGTTAAAAAAGATATTATTTAAGTTTTACAGTTAATTATAAAATCGGGCCCGTACTTCGATAGTTTGCAGCTTATAAGCCTATATTTAGTTTATACGTAAACTTTATTATAAATAACATTTTACGTATTAATAATATGTTCCAGATTAATATAATCCGGAAAAATATGCGGTACGTTTGGTACCGCGTAAGTATATTATTATTCCGGTATTTATATATTTTCGGCGTTCATAATTTTATTTAAACGTTTTTTTATATCCTGTTTAAAAATATATCCCGGACCTATTTGGTAATTAATTTAATAAATTAATTTGTATTTATAATCGTAATATTCGGAATATCCGGTAATTATAACCTTAAATTTCGAATATTTTATATATAATACTTTTTAACGTAAAAAACTATTTTTTATAGGTTTGTGATCTTTTGTTTAAATAGATTTAAACTTTGTTATCTTTTTTTAAAAAAAAGGAAATATGTGGTAAATTTAATTTCGGGAGTTAATTTGGCGATTTTTATATCGTAGTTTGGATTAAAATTATGCCTTGATTTAATTATATTAATTTAAGAAATTTGTTTATTTTTCGTTTTCGAATTAATTAATTACGAACTTAATAACCGTATAAAGGCGTAAAATATCCCATTAAAAATCGAAAATACCGCTATATTATGATAACTAATAAACATTCTAATAAGAAATTTTGTTTTTACTTTATAATCTGCTTAATAATTATTTTTATAATATTTAACCGATAAATTTAAATATTTAATTAAGTTTTTAATAATTTGTTTTTTAACTTAAACTTATTTTTTTTTTATTAAATCGGGGGGTAATAATTAAAGTTATAATATCGGGTTAAGGTTGGTGAGCGGTTTTTCTATTAGTAAGGTTTATTATCGGAAAAGCTTAAATATTAGCAGGTTTTTTCTTTTTATTCCGTTATATTTATATAAGGTTTAAAAAGATAAATGGCTTAAGCTATTAAGTATATTAAGCCATATCGTTAGGAACTTTAATAGGCTGCGATGGTATAGTAAGGGCTTCCATTTTCGTCGATTACTGGTGGTTGCCAGCGATCGCGAGATTTTAGCCTTGGTGTTTTGGCTTAGCTAGTGGCGAATTCGCTAAGAGCGCCAAGAGTTAGAAAATTGAATGTGATGCACGCTTAAGCATTAATAGCTCTAAACGCACGGATGAAAGATAGAAGGAAAGGTGATTGATTACTGCTAACATTTTTTTATAGTATGTAACGCCGAGGGATTAAGCGGTATAGCGGCTGTCTCAGAGCCTCCTTTAGAGCATATAGGGCGTGCTAAGTTAAGTGAAGCTATTTTTAACTAACGTATTTACAAATATAAACCTATTTAGCAGTTCTTATCCGTAAACGCGTTGCCGTTTCCAACGCATTAAGCTGTATTTTTCCTTTTTATCGAAGGTAATGCCCAACATTTTCCTCTTTCATTTAACGAGAATTTTCGAAGGTTAAAGTCCATATTATAATTATGATAACTAGGTATGTTAGTTGACTATTTACTATATATTACGGGTTTAAACGTATTTATAAATATAATATAATCCTTTTTCCTCTGCCTTTTTTAACTTTTTGTAAAAGAAAAACATTTAAAAATAACCGCCGAATTCCCGATATTTAATTTAATAAAATTGCTAAGGCTTTAAGTAACTTTTACGCTATAGGATATTTATTCCGTTTAAAGCGGTTTCCGGTAACGGTTTTAATGTAAACCCCGTTTTAATCTTTTTACATATAAATATCCTCGTAAAACTTTGTAATCCCGATATAATTCCTAAAGGCGATTAGGTTATTTATAAATTCCCTTGAGGAACGAACTTTACACTTAAGTTTTTCTAAACGCGTTTTCGGCTTTAATAGTTAATTCTCGAAAAAGGCGGCCGCCTTTTTATAATAAACTAGGTATTCAGGTACTTTAAGCTTACCGTAAGTATGATCTAATTCGGCATCGTCGTACTTAAATTTCCGGTAATACCAGGTAAAGTTTTTATACCCCGTACAAAACGCCAAACAAGAATAAAAAGCCGGTTTCGTTAAATATTTTAATTTATTAAAATAACGTAAATGATACTTTAATTTTTAAGTTTCATAACGTTATAACAGTTTAATAAAAACGGCTTTTTATTATATTTCTCGTTAGTCTTTATTTTATAACTTCACTTTAAATTTAATCCCGTAAGGTATAATTATGTAATCGTTATTAACGTTTTTTAATTTTAAACCCGTTTTTATTAATTTATTTGCCAGTTTGGTGTTTTTCTTTAACGCTGTAATATCCTAGGTTTTAACGTACCTTAACGTTATGCATATCCGCCGTTACGTAAACCTTTAAGTATATTTATTAAAAATATATAATAATATTCGCCTTAATATTTTAAATCGTTTCCGAATTGTCTAAGTAAACTTATATTCGCTTCCGGTTAATTTCCGATAAACTTTTAATAACGTATTTTAATCCTTTTTAAGTTTTTATTATTTCCGTATTAAAGATAATAAAGTAAAGGTTTAAACGTCCGCATTTTGTACCGAAGAGTTATTTATTTTGGTAAACCGTAAAGCCGTAACCGACTTTCGTTTTATCTTACGAGCCGTCCGAAAAAACGATTACGTTTTCCGGTGGCAAAACCGTATATTAGGCTTCGAAAGCTACGGCGGTTTTTTCTTTTTAGCAAGTCCTTATATAAGGTCCTTTTTCGAACTAGGTAAGTATTTAAGGGAGATTAAAATAGGTCGTTATATATGTAGTAATATCCTTATCGTTATGTATGTCTTAGTTTTGGGATTTTATAAACCGCTTATCTTAGGTTTTTTTAATAATTTTAATTCGTTCGGTTTTTTAGGTTAAAGGGTACTTTTTATTGATAGTTTGGAACTTATACGCAAATTTTTATAATACGAGGTTTAAAATTATTTATGCCGTTAACAATTCCGAATCACGATATAAGATATCCGTAAATATTATTTTTTATATTAGCAAAATAATTTTAATAATTAAGGTAAAAGTTCGTTAAATTCTTTTTACGTATTAATTTACTTTAATGTTAACTTTATTTTTATTTATTTATTTAATACGTTTTCCGTATTACGTTTTCGCGTTATATAATACTGTAAAATAATATACGGATTATAACTTTCCGTAATCCGGACGTTAAGGGTCCGTATTTCGTATTTATTAAATACCGTATATATTAAGTAAGTTATATTTTTTTAAATCTTTTTTTAAACGTATCGTTTAAATGTTAACTTTGTATCGAACTCTACTTTAAGCTGTTTAAATACTGGCGTTTTATTATTATTTTTCTGTTTTTTTATTAGGAGAATTTTGAAGTTATCGTCGATTACCACCAACAGGTCGTATCCTTTTCGTATTTTAATAATATGTAATAATTTGCGCTTTTTTAAGGCGAAATAAACCCGGTTTTCTTGACTTTATTATAACATTTATTATATATTCCGAATTAAAAGTTATATATTTCCATTAAAGATTTTAAACGTTTTATATAAATATAACTCGTTCGTATAACCGAGTTTTAAAATCCGGTTTTATTATAAAAGTTCTACGAAATATAATATATATAATAGCGAAGAAAATAAGGAACTTTAAGGCATACCGTATCGAACCTAGTTATAATCCGTCGTTTTAGATTTAAGCCGTATCCAGATTTTCTTATCCGATAAAATGGATTTTATAAGACGGAATACCGATAATAATTACTTTTAACGTTTTATTTTTTTAATAAACGTTATTATAATAAGATATCGAACGTTTTTTATAACGTACCACATAAGCGAACGACTTATACAAGCGAGCGACTCGTTTTTATTAATATTTTAATTGCCCAACTTTATTAATTTATTATTTAACATTAACGTTATGGAACGTCTTATTAAAAAAGCTAAAATAAACTTATCTATTTAAGCCAAAAAGGGAAACTAAAAGCTTAATTTTAAAACGTTTAGTTTATTTATAATGTTATAAAAGCGACCTTAAAAGCTCGATATAACGGTAAACGCGCTCGAACCGATAATATTCCTAATTCGTAAAAGTTAACGTTAATCGAAAAATAATCTATTATCGAAAAATTCCTTAACTTAAATACGTAAACGTTTTCTATCCGGCTTTAATATGTTAAAAATATGGGGAATTTACTGCTGGCCTAACGCGCCGCAAAACGCGTTAAAGCTAATTAAGTATCGAATTTTATACGACGGCAAAAAAGACTTTAAACGCGTTTAAATCGGAAAATCGATTCTTAAAAAGTATTAGGCGAAAGTTTAAGGGTATTTCGCAAATAATTTAAATTCGTTCGGCTTATAATTGTAAAATACGGAATTATTAAAAAAGATATTTATATTTTCGACAAAATAAGCTTTTTAATAAAACTTTTTATAATATCGGATATATTAATTATAAATATTAAAAAACGTAAAGAACTTAAATAAACGTAGTAAAATAATTAGGAATAAATTATAATTATATAAATTACTAATTTGTTAAATCAAATCTTGCTATTATTTATTCTTATAATTAAAAGAATTTCTTAATTTTTAATATTGTAATAATTTATTATTAATTAATTAAAAAGTGGGATTAATTTTAAAAATTCAATAATAAACGAATTGAATTTAAAATAAATTTATCATTTTAATAAATATATACGAACCTATATAAAAAAATCGAAATATTTCTTTATCTTCGACGGTTACGAAAATCTTTATTAAATCGAATTCGAGAAATATTATATAAATAACGATATTATTAATTTTTATATACCCGCGTATCTTTCTTATTAA
The DNA here is from genome assembly GCA_004154915.1 of Monosporascus ibericus. NCBI lineage: Eukaryota > Fungi > Ascomycota > Sordariomycetes > Xylariales > Monosporascus > Monosporascus ibericus. Next base: position 96,138 of record QJNU01000120.1, on the reverse strand, counting down.
TCTTAGCTTTTCGATATATTCTGGTTTTTTTTTTTAAAAAACGTACTTATTCGTTTTATATCAAAGGTTTAATATAACGTTATCATATTTATATTACGAAACGAAATTTCTATACAGGTTTTTATAACGCGTTTAAAGTTATTATAACGTTCGATATTATTAAATCCAGATTTATAAAAGTTAAATTTATTTTATTCGATTTTAATAACGTTCTTTTAAAATTAAAAACTTTTCCGATTTTATTTATATTAACCGTTTTGCCGTGTACTTCTGCCGGTTTTATTTTTTCCCTTTTTATAAAAACTCTTAAAAATATCCGTAAAATAACGAAATAAAAACGTTATTTATAAAAAAAGATTAAAACTTACCAACGTAACTTATTAATAAAAATAATCGAATTAGTTAATTTCTTAACAAAAAGTAATTTATTACTTTTATATAAAAAGGGGTTTTCGGGAAAAAACCGCCTAATTACGCGAAACGAATCATATTTTGAGCCAACGTCGAAAAATTAAAAATAAACGTTTCCAAAAAAAGGAATATTTATTATATAAAAAGGATAAGCTTTTTTAGGCGAAAAGGAAGGTAGTGGTAAAAGCAATGCAGCTAATAACGGCTAAAGGTAATCGTTGTAAAAAGGTTAAAACGAAAAGTTAAAAGTATGGCGTTTGCGGTAAACCCGGATATAATACGCGTACTTATAAGGAAGCTATAGATATATTTAGCGATAAAGAATCCAATTAATTTAAATTAATTTATCGCGTTATGGTTATTTTAATTGATTTTGTTATCGCGGGGTGCCCAAAAACGAGTTGTTCGCTTCTGTAAGTCGTTCGCTTATATGATACGTTATACAAATATATTTAATAAATGTATATGTAAAATAAAATAGGTATTAAACTTTATTCTTTTTAATATTCTTTTTACGGAAATTTTTAAATATAATAACCTTAATTCTGGATTAAATTATTTTACATTTTTAATAATTATTTTCTTTTAAAAATAATATTAATTACGGATATCGAAATTAAACCTAAATAAATTTCCTCATTTATTTATAATAGACCTAACTTTTTTGTCTGAAATAAACCCGATAACCCTATGAAAAAACTGGATTTCCGGATAAAAATTATTATTGCGATTTTTTTATTAATAATAAAAATAATAAACAAACCGGCAATGAACCGAAAATACCGAACGTTATAATAAACGCAAAATTATTAAAACGTTTACCGTATTTTTAGAAATTCGGAAATATACAAATAATTTCCGGATTAAAATAATTCGACATAAAATTATATATATAAATATTAACAATTCTTACCAGTTATTAATAAAATTAAAAAAGGCATTAACGAAAAGTTATTAAAACGGCTTTTATAAACGTTAAACTTTATAAAATTATTAATTATCATAAACTTAAATTTAAAGCAAAGTTTATATTATTTTAAATAAAAAATAAAATAATAAGAAATATGTTTAATGAAATTAAAGCTTTACGTATGGAACCTTTAAAAGGATTTTTAGTAAAAGATAATTTAAATTACCACTTTTTAAAAATAAAAATTAACAAAATAATTAATTATTTTAAAATATTATAACGTCCCACACAAGCTTACCGCTCACATAAGCTCACCGCTCGTTTTTTGATATCTCGCAACCACTTAACTTTAATTATTTATTTCTTAACACCAACAATATGAAACGGCTTACAAAAGAAAGCAGGATGAATTTAGCCATCCAGGTTAAAAAAACAAGACCCAAAACTTAGTTATAAACGTTTTCATTCGATATATAACGTCCCCGAATCTACTTTAAGAAACCGATACAACGGTACAGCTTCCCGAGCCGATACGATTCTTAATTCGCGAAAATTAAAGCCAACCGAAAAAAAATCGATTGTCGACCGAATCCTTAATTTAGATACGCAAGTGTTTCCTATCCGGCTTTAATACGTTAAAGATATGGCTAATATATTACTTACTTAACGCGTTACGGGATGCGTTAAAGTTAACTAGGCGTCGAACTTTATTAAACGGCAAAAAAATTCCAGACGCGTTTAAATCGGAAAATCGATTATTAACAAATTTTATACGAAAATCCAGAAACATTTCGTAAGTAATTCGAACTTATTCGGGCTACTATCGCAAAATACGGCATCGTAAAAAAAGATATTTATAAATTCGACAAAACTGGATCTTTGATAAAATTTCTTATAGTAACGGGCATGGTAATTACCAGTACCGAAAGACATGGAAAACCTAAACAAACGTAATAAGGAAACAAAAAATGGATTATAATTATTTAGGTTATTAATTTTTAAAATTAAGCTATTTTGTTATTTATTATCATAGCAGGAAAAAATTACTTTAAATCCTGATACCGTAATAACTTATTATTAATAACCGATTAAAAGATTATATTAAGTAATAATAATTAAATAATTAATAAATTAGGTTTAATATGGATTTAATATTTTAACAAATATATTCGGACGCGTACGATCGGTTCGAAACGTTTCCTTATCCTCGATAATTACGAAAACCACCATTCGATAAAATTCGAAGAATATTACGCCAATTACGACATTATTACGCTTTATATGCCCGCGTATTCTTCGTATCAATTTTAACCTTTTAACGTATCTTGTTTTTTTATTTTGAAACGCGCTTATTCGCGATACATCGAAAACTTAATACGACGCCAGTATACTTATATTACTAAAATACTTTTTTTTGCGGGCTTTTACGACGCGTTTTAAGCTGCCATAACGTTCGATAATATTAGATCTAGATTCGCAAAACCTGGTTTTATTCCATTCGATTTTAATAACGTTCTTTCTTAATTAAATGTTCCTTTAATTATCCCTACGCCGACTATCTCCTCGTTTACCTTTGCCGGTTTCATTTCCCCCTTAACGAAAACCCTTAAAACTATCCGTAAAATAACAAAATAAGGGCGTTATTTAGAAAGAAAAATTACAAATTATTAAAAAAGCTTACTTACAAAAATGGTTAGTTAAATCGGTTAATTTTTTAATTAAAAGTAACTGATTACTTTTATACGAAAATACTTTTTTTCGAAAAAAAGCTGCCTAATTACGCGAAACGAATTATATCTTAAGCAAACGTCGGAAAACCAAAAATAAACGTTTTTAAAAAGGAGGAACATTTATTATATGAAGGGGATAAGTTCTTTTGGCCTAAAAAGAAGGGGGTGGTAAAAAAATACAGCTAACAACAACTGAAGGGGGTCGTCGCAAAAGGGTTAAAACCAAGGAACGGAAATATGGCGTCTGCGGTAAGCCCGGGCATAATGCGCGTACTTATGAAAAAGTTATAGATACGTTTAGCGAAGAAAGATCCGATTGATTTTAATTAATACGATATGTTATTATGAAATTATTTAAATTTGTTATTATAAGGTGCCAAAAAACGAGCGGTAAGTTTGTGTAAGCGGTGAGCTTACGTGAGACGATAATAATATTTAAAATAAATAACGTTATAATTAGATTTTTAAAAATTAATTAAGAATTAATTAAATAATACCTTAATAACGTTTTTAAATATGAGGTATAATTTATATATTTTTCGGCCGCTTAATAAAATAATAAAATATTAATAATATTTAAAAACTGAAAAGGTTAGCAAAGCTTTAATAATTTATAACTTTACTTTTTTACATTAATAAAGAGCTAAAACTAATAGTAATAATAAAATGGTTAACGTAAAGTACCTTAATAAATAATATTTTAAATTTATAATACGATAAAGCGTTATTCAAAAGATTAATGATAAATTTAATAATATCTTTCGTATATAATACGAAAAGATATTCGCAATTAAACGAAAAATCTTTATAATTACGATAAATATAACGTACCACATAAGCGAATAACTTACAGAAGCGAACGACTCGTTTTTAAGCACCCCGCGATAATAAAATTAATTAAAACAACCATAACGCGATAAATTGACTTAAATTAATCGCATTTTTTATTCTTAAACATATTTATAGCTTTTTCATAAATACGCGTATTATGTCCGGGCTTTCCGCAAACGCCATATTTCCGTTCTTTCGTTTTAACCCTTTTACGACGATTACTTTTAGCCGTTATTAACTGCACCCTTTTTACTATTTCCTTCCTTTTTAGCCAAAAAAGCTTATCCCTTTATATAATAAGTATTTTCTTTTTAGAAACGTTTATTTTTAATCTTCCGACGTTTATTTAAAATATAGTTCGTTTCGTATAATTAAATGGTTTTTAAAAAAAAAAAAGAATTTCGTATAAAAATGATAAATTACTTTTTATTAAAAAATTAACCGATACGATTATTTTTATTAACGAATTACCTTAGTAATCTTTAAGCTTTTTCTTATAAATAACGTTTTTATTTCGTTATTTTATAAATATTTTTAAAGGTTTTTGCAAAAAGGGAAAAAAATAAAACCAGCGGAGGTAAACGGTAAAATTGTCGTTATAGGTATAACTGAAAAAACGTTTAATTTTTAAAAAACGTTAGTAAAATTAAATAAAATAAGTCCAGCTTTCATAAATCAGTATTTAATATTATCGAACGTTATAATAACTTTAAATACGTTATAAAAAACGGTAAAAAGAATTCGTAATATAAATATAATAACCGTTTATTAAATTTTCGATATAAAATAAATAAATACGCTTTAAAACAAAAAAGCAAAATACGTCAAAAGGTTACAACCGATAAAGAAAATATGTAAGTATATAAAAAATAATAATATCGTTATTTATGTAATATTTTTTAAATTCGATCGAATAATAATTTCCGTAACCGTCGAAAATAAAAAAACGTTTTAATTTTTTGTTATACGTTCCTACATATTTATTAAAACGTTAAATCTATTTTAAATTTAATTCATCTACTATTTAATTATTAAAATTAATACTAACTATTTAATTAATTAATAATAAATTATTATAATATTAAAAATTAAAATAGGTTTTTTCCGTTCATATAATAAATAATAATAAAACTTAATTTTGCAAATTAATAAGCTATATAATTATAACCCGAACGAGTTTAAATTATTTACGAAATACCTTTAAATTTTCGTATAATATTTTTTAATAATCGATTTTTTAATTTAAACGCGTTTAGAATTTCTTTTATCGTTATATAAAATTCGACGCCTAATTAATTTTAACGCGTTTTATGGCGTGTTAAGTTAATAATAAATTCGCCATATTTTTAACGTATTAAAACCGGATAGGAATCGTTTACGTATTTAAATTAAGAACTTTTTTAATAATAAATTACTTTTCGGTTAACGTCAACTTTCGCGAATTAAGAATATTATCGGTTCGGGCGCGTTTACCGTTATATCGAACTTTTAAGGTTGCTTTTGTAATATCGTAAATAAAACCAAAGTTTTTAAAATTAAGCTTTTAGTTTTAATTTTTGGCTTAACTAGCTAAGTTTATTTTAGCTTTTTTAATAAAACGTTTTATAACGTTAATATTAAATAATAAATTAATAAAGTTAGACAGTTAAAATGCTAATAAAAACGAGTCGTTCGCTTATATAAGTCGTTTGCTTTTATAGTACGTTAACCTATTCCGTTAATAACAAGTTATTATATAATATTTTTCCTTTTATTTTTATTTTTATTTTTAATTCGACATATAAATATTATGTTTCTTTTTTATTTTTTATTAAATAATTATCTAATGGTATTAAATTAATAATATAATTCATCGTTACGTTTATATAACGTTTTTAATATATATTAAACATAAGCTATTTATTAATATTTAATTATAATAAATTTCGAAAATAATGGAATTATCGTTATTATACCGTTAAGTAATATTTTTAACGTAAAATATTACCCGGGACCTCTTTTCTTATTCTTTTAATTATTTATTAATAAGTAAAAATTGAATTCCGGCTAATTTTATATTTTCGATAATTCGTTTTTACTCGTATAAAGTTATTAAGGCCTTTATTTCCGTTTATTTTTTCTTAATATATAAAAGAAACTATTTAAATACTTATTATTTTAATTTTTATGATTAAATGTAAACGTAAATTATATTAATTAATATTAATCATTACGGTATTTCGTATTTTAAAGCCGGGTAAGCGATCTTTTATAACTATTTCGATAAATATTTTAATGTTAGCTTTATTTTTAATATTCGTTAATTATAACGCCGTAATTAATGTTAAGTCGGAATTATACGTTTTTAAACGTATATAAATAAGCTTGGACTTTGTAAAGGTTATTTCGTTATAAGTTTTTTTTCTACCGTTAATTATTTAGTTTAATTACGATTTATCGAATTCTTTTGCCGTAAGTTAAGGTAACTTTCCGTTTTTTATAATTTATTTTTATTTTAATAAAACCTTTTTTTTTTCGTTGTCCCGACTTGTTTTAATTCGTTTTTCGTTAACCGTATTAATTATCCTTTAATTTATATAAATACGGTTACGTAATTGTCGTATTTTATTTAAAAAAAGTTTAAATAATTTACATATTACAAAGTCGATTATATTCGTTTTCCCAGTATTAATTTAACTTATTTTTATAATTATTATATTACGTAATTCATTAATAGTATTTTTAATGTAATATTCTTAGTATCTTACGTTATATAATGTAGTTATCGGTTTTTTATTATTAATTTAAATTATTTTTTAATACTTAAAAATTAAAAAGTTTAAATAAAATTAAAAAGATATTATTTAAGTTTTATAATTAATTATAAAATCAGGTCCGTACTTTAATACTTTTTAATTTAAAAGTTAATATTTCATTTATATGGAAATTCTATTATAAATAGTATTTTACGTATTAATAACATATCTCGGATTAGTATAATTGAAAAAAATATGTAATATATATAATATTACGTAAATATATTATTATTCCGGTATTTAAATATTACCGGCGTTTATAATTTTACTTAAACGTTATTTTATATTTATTTAATAATTAATTTAATAACTTAACTTATATTCATAACTGTAATATTTAAAATATCCGGCAATTATACCCTTAAAGTTTTTAATTTTTTATATATAATAATCTTTAGCTTAAAACCTTCTTTTTTATAGCCCTATTAACTTTCGCTTAAATAAATAAGATTTTATAATTTTTTTAGAAAAAATAAAGTCCCGTAGAATTAATTTTAATAATTAGTTTAATAATTTCTGTATGATTATTTTAGTTAAAACTATATCTTAATTTAATTATATTAATTTCAGTAAGTTATTTAATTTTCGTTTTCGAATTGATTAATCACGAATTTAATAACCGCATAAAACTATAAACCGTTTTATTAAAAGTTAAAGAAATTACGGTATTAAGGTAATTAATAAATATTTCGATAAAACGCTTTACCTATATTTTATAATGTATTTAATAAGTACCTTTAAATTTTTTAACGAATGAATTTAAATATTTAATTAAGTGTTTAATAATTTATTTTTAAATTTAAATTTATCCTTTTATTTATTAAATTACAAGGTAATAATTAAACTCGTAATGTTTAATTACAGTTAATTAACGGTTTTTCTATTAATAAAGTTTATTACCGAAAACGTTTAAGTATTAATAAGACTTTTTTTTATTTTGTTATAATTATACGAAGTTTAAAAAGATAAATAATTTAAATTATTGAATATATTAAATTATATAGTTCCAGACTTTAAAAAGTTATTATAATATAATAAAAACCTTTATTTTCGTTAATTAATAATAATTATTAATAATTAATAAAATTTAATTTTCATATTTTTAATTTAATTAATAACGAAGTTATTAAAGATTTTAAAACTTAAGAAAATAAATATAATATACGCTTAAATATTAATAATTTTAAACCTACGCATAATATATAAAAAAAAAGTAATTATTATTAACATTTTTCTTTTTATAATATTTAACGCTGGAAACTTAAGCCGTATAACGTACCACATAAGCGAACGACTTACATAAGCGAATGACTCGTTTTTAAGCACCCCGGGATAATAAAATTAATTAAAATAACCATAACGTGATAAATTAATTCAAATCAATCCGATTTTTTATCGGTAAACATATTTACAGCTTCTTTATAAGTACGGGCATTATGTTCGGGCTTACCGTAGACGCCACATTTCCGTTCCTTCGTTTTAACCTTTTTACGACGATTACCTTTAGCTATTATTAACTGTATTTTTTCATTCCTTTCTTCCTTTTCGGCTAAAAAGATTTGTCCTTTTCATATAATAAATATTCCTTTTCTAAGAAACGTTTATTTATAATTTTCCGACGTTTACTTAAAATAGGGTTCGTTTTATATAATTAAGCGGTTTTTTCCCGAAAAAGAAAATCGTATAAAAGTAACAAATTACTTTTTATTAAAAGCTTAACCGATTCGATTATTTTTATTAATAAGTTACCTTAGTAATTTTTAAACTTCTCTTATAAATAACGTTTTTATTTCGTTATTTTACGGATATTTCTAAGGGTTTTTACGGAAAGGGAAAAAATAAAACCGGCGGAAGTAAACGGCGAAACCGTCGCTATAGGTATAACCGGAGGAACGTTCAATTTTGAAAAAACGTTATTAAGATCGAATAAAATAAATCCAGCTTTTCCAAATTCAGATTTAATATTATCGGACGTTATAATAATTTTAAACGTATCGTAAAAACCGACAAAGAAATATTTTTTCGTAATATCAATATAGTAACGTTAAATTAAACATTCGATATAAAACGAATAAATAGGTTTTAAAATAGAAAAGCAAAATACGTCGAAAAGTTAAAAGAAATAAAAAAGAATACGCAAATATATAAAAAGTAATAATATTATTATTTGCGTAATATTTTTTAAATTCGATCAAATAATAGTTTTGCTAACCGTTAAAAAAAACGTTTAAATCTTTTCGTATACGTTCATATATATTTATCAAAATATTAAATCTATTTTAAATTTAATTCGTTTATAATTTAATTATTAAAATTAATATTCACTTTATAATCGGTTAATAATAAGTTATTACGATATTAAAAATTAATATAAACCTTTTTTGTTAATATATTAAATAATAGCAAAACCTAATTTTACGAATTAAAAATTTATATAATTATAATTTATTTCTGATTAGTTTATTACGTTTATTTAAAATGTCTACGGTTTTTAATATTTATAATTATTATACCCGATATTATAAAAACTTTTATTAAAAAGCCCGTTTTATTAAAATTATAAATATCCTTTTTAATAATCCCGTATTTTACGATTATAACGCGAACGAATTTAAATTATTTACGAAATACTTTTAGATTTTCGCATAATATTTTTTAGTAATCGAGTTTTCGATTTAAACGTATTTAGAACTTTTTTTACCGTCGTCTAAAACTCGGCGCCTATTTAACGCGTTTTACGGCACGTTGGGCCATTAATAAATTCGCCATATCTTTAACGTATTAAAGCCGGATAAGAAACGTTTGCGTATTTAAGTTAAGGACTTTTTCGATAATGGATTACTTTTCGGTTCGCATTAACTTTTGCGAATTAAGAATATTGTCGGTTCGGGCGCGTTTACGTTATATCGAACTTTTAAGGTTGCTTTTGTAATATCGTAAATAAAACCAAGCTTTTTAAAATTAAGCTTTTAATTTCGCTTTTTGGCTTAAATAGCTAAATTTATTTTAGCTTTTTTAGTAAAACGTTTTATAACGTTGGTATTAAATAATAAATCAGTAAAGTTAGGCAGTTAGAATATTAATAAAAACGGGTCGCTTGCTTATATAAGTCGTTCGCTTATATAGTACGTTAACGGCTATTTTAAAAATGTTTTTAAAATATATAAAACGTATTAAGTTAAATAAAAAAATTTTTAATCAAGTTATTTATAAATATAAATTTATTTATTAGTTTTTTTATTTATAAACGCGTTATCGTTTTTAACGTATTTAGTTATATCTTTTTTTCGTATAAAGGTAATATTTAATGGTTTTCTTTTAATAAAATCTTTCGAAAATGAAAACTTATATTATAATTATAATAATTAGGTATATTAAATAGTTATTTATTATATATTATGCGCTTAACCGTATTAATAAATATAGTATGACTTTTTTTCCGTTTTCTTTTAACGTTTTTAAAAATGCTTAAAAGTAACCGCCGAATTCCTTATATTTAATTTAAAGAAAATTATTAAAGTTTTAAATAGTTTTCACGTTATAAAATAATCGTTCCGTTTCAAGCGATCTCCGGTAACGGTTTTAATATAACTTTATTCTGGTTTTTTTACGTATACATATTTTTATATACTTTATTTTGAAGCTTTTAAAATACGTTTTTAATTTTAAAAATTAAGTTTCGAAAAAGGTATTTACTTTTTTATAATAAATCAAATATTCGTATATTGTAAATTCATCGTAAGTATAATATAATTCGGCGTTAGTATATTTAAATTTCCGGTAATATTAAATAAAGTTTTTATATTTTATATAAAACTTTAGATAATGATAAAAGATTATTTTTATTAAATGTTTTAATTTCTTAAAATAATGTAAATAGTATTTTAATTTTTAAATTTTATATCGTTATAAGAGTTTAATAAAAAATAGTTTTTATTACGTCTTTCGTTATATGTTATTTTGTAACCTTATTTTAAATTTAATTCCGTAAATTATAAGTATGTAATTATTATTAACGTTTTTTTTATTTTAAGTCCGTTTCCGTTAATTTATCCGTTAATTCCTTTTCTTTTATGCTATAATATGTAGATTTTAACGTATTCCGATATTATACGTATTTGCTATTATATATAACTTTAAATATATTTATTAAAATGGTATAATAATAATTATTGTAAATTTTTAAATTATTTCCGTATTATTTAAATAAACTTATATTCGTTTTCGGTCAATTTCCGCTAATTTTATAATAACGTATTTTAATTTTTCTTAAATTTGTATTATTTTCGTATTGAAAATAATAAAGTAAAAGTTTAAACCTTTATATTTTATACTGAAAAGTCGTTTATTTTAATAAACCATAAAAGCGTAATGAATTCCCGTTTATATTCTAAATTATCCGAAAACATGATTACGCCTTCCAGTAATAAAGCCTTATATTAACCTTTAAAAATTACGACGGTTTTCTTTTTATTATATTATTATATAAAATCCTTTTTCAAATTAAATATTTAAAAAAGGATTAAAATAAATCGTTGTACGGCTAGTAATATGTTATCGTTATTTATATTTTAATTTTGTAATTTTATAAACTTTTTATTTTATATTTTTTAATAACGTTAATTAATTCTATCTTTTTAAATTAAAATGTATTTTTGTTATTAACTGTGAATTTCTACGTAAAACTTTGTAATATAAAGTTTAAAGTTATTTATACTGTCGGTAATCCCAAACTATAATATAAAACGTTTATAAATATTATTTTCCCTATTAATAAAATAATTAAAATAAAAATTCATTAAAAGTTCTTTACGTATTAATTTATTTTAACGTCAACCTTATTTATTTTCCTTATTTAATACGTTTTCCGTATTACGTTTTTCCGTTATATAATACTATAAAATAATATACGTAATTATAACTTTTTGTAATCCGAACCTTAAAATCCGTATTTTATATTTATTAACTGTCGTATATATTAAGCAAATTAGATTATTTGTTTTATTTTTTTTCTTTTAAAATATATCGCTTAAATATTAATCTTTTATCGGATTATACTTTAAGATATTTAAATATTAACGTTTTACTATTATTTTCCGGTTTTTTTACCAGTTGGATTATGAAGTTATCGTCAACTATTACCGCCGGGTCGTATTTTTCTTATACTATGATAATGTTTAATAATTCGCATTTTTTAAGGCGAAATAAATCCGGTTTTTCTTAATTTTATTATAATATTTATTATACGTTCCGAATTAAGAGTTATACCTATTTATTAAGTATTTTAAACGTTTTATATAAATATAAATTATTTATATAATTAAATTATAAAAACCAGTTTTATTATAAAGGTTTTACAAAATATAATATCTATAATACCGGAAAAAGCAAAGAATCTTAAAATATATCGTATTTAATCCGGTTATAACTTATCGTTTTAAATTCGAACCGTATCTGGATTTTTTTATCAGATAAAAAGAATTTTATAAAACAAAATACCGATAACGGTTAACTTTAACGTCTTACCTTTTTTAATATGTATTTTTATAATAAAATATCGAACGTTTTTTGTACGTTTATCGTAATTATAAAAACTTTTCGTTTAATTACAAATATTTATTTCGTATCGTATACGAAAAATGTTATTAAATTTATCGTTAGTCGTTTAAATAACGTTTTATTATACTATAAATTAAAAGTATTATTCGTTAAAGCGATTTACGTTAACCGTTTTATTATTATTATTATTATTTTTAACTTTTTCCCAAAGTAAAAAAGTAAGGTTATAAACCGTTAAGATTTCGGCGATTTTTCTTTCCTTTTTTTACCTTAAGTATTATTAATATTTCGGCGTTTCGCCAGGCGGCCCGAAAATATATAAATCGTAACGTATTTTTAAAAATATATTTAACGTATTATTTAACCGATTTTTAACTAATTTTTAAAAGCTTAACTATAATATCGATTATGCCGGATAAGGTATTTAATGTTTTTATAATATAAGTTTCGGTTTTTTTAAATATTATTATAATATTTTAAAATAATTAACCGTTTTATTAATTTATATTTTTTAAAAGGTCGTTTTTTACTTTATCGTGTATTAAAAACTATTTTAAAATTTCCGTACGTAAAGCCTTAACTTTATTAAACGTATTTTCTATTACCTTGTTTTTTATTTATAATGGTAAAAACTTTATTTTGAATTTAAATTTATATTAATCAATAATTCTTTTTAGCCTTATAAATAACCGATAAAAATTGTCGATATTCGTCCGTATAACTTTCCCGAATTGCCTTAATCGTTGAGTTATTTATATATTTCCGAATCTTTATAAATACGATAAACGTTTTAATAAATTTGCGTTTATTATAGCGTCCGATATTTTCGGTTTATTACCAGTTTGTTTATTACTTTTATTATTAACTCGAAAACCGAAATGATAATTTTTATCCGGGAATCCAGTTTTTCCGGTAAAGTTATTAAATTCGTCTCCGGTAGGGAGGTTACGTCCGTTACGATTAAGTCCGTAAACTTATTTAGGTTCAGTTTCGATATTTATACTCGGTATTATTTTTACTTTTTCTTACTTTTATTCGGGATAATTATTAGAAACGTAAAGTAATTCGATCCGGAATTAAGGTTATTATATGTAAAAGTTTCCGTAAAAAAAGTATTTAAAAAAATAAGATTTAATACGTATTCCGTTTTATACGTAAATTTACTAAATATGTTTATATAAATTATTCCGTTAGTAATAAGTTCTTATATAATATTTTTCTTTTTTCAACCTTAAATTCGAAATATAAATGTTATATGTTTTAATTGCTTTTTATTAAATTAGTAACGTAGTTAATTATTATTTCCGTATAAAACTATTAGTACGTATTAAATATAAGGTATTTATTAACGTTTAATTATAATAAGTTTCGAAAATAAATTAATTGTCGTTATTATACCGTTATATAACGTTCTTTTTTAACGTAAGTTACAACCTAAAGACTTCTTTTTTATTCGTTTAATTATTAATTAATACGTAAAAATTACATTACGAATAATTTTATATTTTCTTATTTTTTAACTTAAAGGTTTTAAATTTAAATTATTTTAATACCTTAAACTTAATATAACTTTAATAAGGTAATATATAATATCAAGGTATTATAAATATTGCATTAAATTACGTACAGGTTACGTAATTTCGGTAATTCGTTGTTATCCGTACGGCGTCGCCGGCGCCTTTATTCCAGTTTATTTTTCGTTATTATGCGAAAAAGGTTATTTAAATATTTATTATTTTAATTTCTATAACTAAACGTAAACGTAAATTACGTTAATTAATATTAATTAGTATGGTATTTTATACCTTAACATAAGATCAGTAATTTTTTGTAATTATTTCGATAAATATTTTAACGTTATCGCTACGTTTGGTATCCGTTAATTTTAATACCGTAATCGGCCCTAATTCGGAATTATACGTTTTTAAAAGTATATAAATAAGCCTGGACCTTATAAAAGTTATTCCGTTATAAATTCTTTTTTTACCGCTAGCTGTTTAATTCGGTTACGGTTTATCGAGTATTCGATTATAAGTTAAGATAATTTCCCGTTTTCCGTAATTTGTTCTTATTTTAATAAAATATTTTCCTTTTTATATTTTTTAATTTCCGTTTTTCGGACGTTTTTTAATTCCTTTTTAGTTAACCGTATTAGTTATTCTTTAATTCGCTTAAAAACGGCCGCGTAATTTTGGTACTTTACCTAAAAAAGGTTTTAATAATTCGCATATTTAAAAGCCGGTTATATTCGTTTTCCGGGTATTAATTTAATTTATTTTCGTAATTATTATACGGAGTAATCCGTTAATATTATTTTTGATATAATACCTTTAATATTTTAAGTTATATAATTTAATTACCTCTTTTTTCGTTATTAATTTATATTACCCCGTTAATATTAAAACGTTTAAAATTTTAATTAAAATTAAACGAAATATTATTTAAATTCCATAATTAATTATAAAATCGGGTACGTACTTTAACGATTTATAATTTTTAAACCGATATTTAGTTTCTACGTAAATTCTGCTATAAATAACGTTTTACGTATTAATAATTTGTTCCGAATTAATATAATCCGGAAAAATATATAATATATTCGATAGTACGTAAGAATATTATTATTCCGATATTTAAATATTATCGGTATTTATAATTTTACTTAAATACTATTTTACATCCGGTTTAAAAAATATATTCCGGATTTATTTAATAATTAATTTAATAAATTAACCCGTATCCGTAACCGTAATATTTAAGATATTCGGTAATTATAACCTTAAATTTTGGAATCTTTTATACGTAATAATTTTTAACGTAATAATTATTTTTTAAAAGCCCGCCGTTTTTCGCTTAAACGGATTAAGATTTTGTTATTTTTTTATTAAAATATTAAGATATGGTAAAACTAATTTCAGTAATTAATTTATCGATTTTTACATTATTATTTAAATTAAAGCTATATTCCGATATGGGTATATTAAATTTAAAAATCTATTTATTTTTCGTTTTCGAATTAATTAATTATAAGCTTAATAGTCGTATAAAAACGTAAAACGTTCCGTTAAAAATTAAGAAAATTACCGTATTAAGATAATTAACAAATATTTCGATAACAAATTTTACTTTTATTTTATAATCCGTTTAATAGTTATTTTTATAATTTTTAACAAATATATTTAAATATTTAATTAAGTTTTTAATAACTTATTTTTAACTTAAACTTATCGTTTTATTTCGTTAAATTAAAAAATAATAATTAATATCGTAATATTAAATTAAAGTTAATTAGCGGCCTTTTTGTTAATAAAGTTTATTGCTAGAAAAACTTAAATATTAATAAGTTTTTTTTTATTTTGTTATAATTATACGAAATTTAAAGGGGTAAATGGTTTAAGTTATTAAATATATTAAGTTATGTTGTTAGAAACCTTAATTAGCTGCTATAATATGGTAAAATCTTTCATCTTCGTTAATTGCTGGTGGTTACTAACGATCGCGAGATTTTAACATTGGTATTTTTGGTTTAGTTAATGGCGAAGTCGCCAAGAGCGCCAAAAGTTAAAAAATTAAATGTGATGCACGCTTAAGCATTAACAGCTTTAAACGTACGGATGAAATATAGAAGGAAAGGTGACTATTGCCAACATAAATCGTACGACTAGGTTTAATAGTTGGTTAAATCCCTTAGCCGTCACACGACAGTCGTAGAGCTCGACGCCATTAAGTCAGGTTCAGCCGACCGCGTACGTGACGTCGGAGATGGAAACGGCCTACTTGTAGAACCACGCCACGAACTCCACGTCCATGTTACAGGTGGCGCTCTCGTCGGTCCGGCCGCGGCCCTGGGTGCCGAAGAACACATTGGACAATATGAACTCGAGGTACTCCCGCCGCACGTTGACGCCGATGCCGCTGCCGGAAGCGCATTGTCCGGCCGTTTCTGACTTGATCATGCTGGGTTTCGGCACCTGCGGCGGCCCTTGAGAGAGCGCCCTCATAGCAACGAGAGCGATCCCGGCGAGGGAAATGGGGACTTTCATCGCGACGAAAATTTCTAGTTCGACACCCTCGAATACGTCCGTTCGTGGGATGATGAACAGTGAGGGAACAGAATCTTGTACTAATACAATGGACGGTCCCCTGGGGGCACAGATAATTTAAATTCCTGTCCTTCCGACGTGCAGCTCTGCGTTGTATTACAGCATTACGGTCTATACCCCTGTCTGGATGTCAAGTGCCAAGGTGTGAGCCGCTTTCTAGGCCCAGTGCATCATCACTGAGGGTCTGGTTTGTGTATATATAGGGGGCCTCGCCCCGAGTAGTTAGGCAGAGGCAGGCATTAATGGTCATCTATTTACTGCCTATACTGCGAGCAATCAGCTAGACTGTTTCTTCTTCTGCGTTTGACTCTGTACTTTACACCATTTTCTCTCTCACGGGATGCCTTCTGCATTGTGGAGCCACTAATGCAGTGTTGATCTGACCGCTCACCAGACTGCTTTTACCTGGTTTCTGAAGCTGACTGGAATGATGCTGAGCTGCTGAGATAGGAAGGTGTTTGAGTAAGTTGGCCACAAATAAAATTTTGTGAACCCCTTCCCCTGAATCCGCGTATTATGCATCGCGGGTTATCCGCCCCGGGAGATTCTAGCCTAGCCCCCTGTACCTCAATAGCTAGCAATCTCATCCCTAACCTCTGTAATGTAACGTGTATAACTAAGGGCTGTATTGCTATAGAGATCTGATTCAACGAATTGTAAGGCAAGCCATGATATAAACCCTTGTCCTATATCAATACTTACGACGTTCCCATCTTGCAGGTGTCGATGACTTCCTATGTTATGCGTAAGGGCGTTAACTAATCTCCTCTATAGAAAATTCCAGCTTTTAATCCTGCAAGGGGATGCAGAGTAACAATGAGGCCGCCTATAGAACAACACAGCTAAATTTCTCTTACATAGTAGGTTCTAGGTATCTATCGACTAGTTAACAGGATCTTCCTCTCCATATATCAAGGCAAAAATTAGGTTTGATTGTAGGTATAAAAGCTTCAGTGTGCCATGCAGCTGGCAAAGGGCGAATTCACTTGCCGTGTCACATAGTAATCTGCTATTAAAACTCACTGTGGCAGAAGGGCCTTCTATGTACTCACAGCCATACTGCCTTTCTTGGTCTTTGCGACGAACCTGCAGGCCTAAGCGGTATCGTTATCCAGTGGTAGGGTTCTGTATTGGTTCTGCCATTTTGCTCAATATCTTGCCGGCCGACCGCGATTGAGGAGATTTAATACAGGAACGAAGAAGCAGCATAAGTCAGGACCGTGGGGTCATATATTATGTGGCTAAAAGACTTTTTTGAATACAACCGCCGAAGGAACCTCGCTTTAGTAAAGCCACAATATTTCTCGGGTGATACACTTGATAAGATCAAGAGGACAGGGCCTGCTGCCATCTTCACTATAATGAAAGCTGAGCACCAAAATCGTGCGCTGGCTCTACCATGACTGTAACATAATCAAAGAATTTATGTTCTAAGCGGACGAATGGAGATGGAAGTCTCCGAGCATCGCCTCTTCCAAGAAATGATCATTGTGTGCCACTCGCTGAGATATCTGAAACTGCGCATACACCATCGGCCAACAAAGAATACGTCAGCGTTATCTGACCAGGGTCTGCTCAAACTGAGATCTGGTGGCCAGCCTGTGCTTGAATCATACGGAGTTGTCGACAGCCCAGGCTCCTGTATATCTATTCGTGGAACGAGAGAAAGCACCAAACACTGTTGAGTCCAAAACTGATATTTTTTGTCCTTGCATAATGAGCGGCGGTCCAGCTACAACGTTTGTCCAGCATAATGAGGAACGTTTAGTTAGAAGTACTGTTAGCTAAAAGAGTGGCACAGCGCTAAGGGGTAACCATGCCCATATCATGACAATATCCATGCCCTGTCATTTATAAACCCTCCCTAGACTCCATGCTCGTATGACATTCTTCATTGTTGAGACCGACTTGGTCCTCGCCTTGAGGCCGCGTTCGATGAGCCCAGGAAGAGAAAGTCGTCATCATCTAGGGATAAAAGTTTGAGCACACTATCGCCGCCTAGCCCGGACTACGAAGATAGAATGTTAGCCGCACCACAATGTATATGTAAGGGAGTGAGAACTCGACTCCGTATTACTCACAGTTCCGGAAGGTGAAATATACTGGCTTTCCGCCCATATGGTCGAGTGACACCCTGTAATGGATACCCTCTAGGATTTTTTCTCTCGCCGGCACAAGGGATGCCTCCTGCTCGGGGGTCAGCCGCTTGGTCGTTGCGATCTCGATGGCGATATATTCCGACTCCAGGGCTTTATTATATGTTTGTGGCGTAACCAAAAAGTCCCTCATGGTTATATTTTCGAGTGCATACTGCATGTACCCCAGGTATGCATCCAGCATTACTCTCGCCCAGGAGAATTCCGGCCCGTACCACACTTTAGTGAACCAGTATACCAAATCGCCGTGCCGGATCTTGACACTCTCGTCTGGACGCATATCTTGGGATCCCAAAAACGGGGGCGGATTTGTAAATGGTTCGTGGATTCTGTCCAACTCCTGTTCGAACTCCAGAGAATTCACGTCGGCAAGAGGACCGTCGATCGCTGGTTCGTAAACCTTGCACCAGAGGTAGGCGTTATCTGCACCCATAAAAATAGGAGCTCCAAGGGTTGACGCAACATGTAGGAGACGCCGAAGTCTATAAGTAGGCCTGCCCAGATTGTCATGGTAATCGTCCATAAGGATCTGCCTATAAAATCTGGAGTTGACGAAGGCCCTCAGACCGCCTGAAGTAGATGCAACTGAAGACATTTTGTTATGCTCCTGCACGCAGGTGCGAAAAGATTCTGCCAGGAGGTAGGTGTTTTCTTGGGTAGGAGACGTTGCTACGGAACGTGCTGGGGGAAGCGGAAAGCAGAACTTCAACAAATCTTCCTGATGCTCGCCTATTTATAATGTTAAGGAGGAGGCAGGGGACCGCTCTCTGCTAGGTCAAGCTCATGTCATTAACCAACTTGAAGATAAATCACCGAAGACAAACCCAATGAATAACTGGAATACCCACGGCAAACACTAATAATCCGATATGTGATGAACATCATCAATGAAGACTTGTACTTCGATTTTACCACTGTTGATGTATGCACAGTCATCTTGGTATCGGTAGTCCCTCCAAACAGGCCGTGGCACATTGCGAAGTGCAGGAGGTCAAGTCCATGAATAAACACAAAAACAGGTCTTACATACGTCGGGCCTGCGTTTGCTAAGAAGCATCGACTCTGGAGGATGTTGGAATGCTAATCCAAGCGTAGAATACTAAACACAAAGAAGCAGCAAACACGTACCTGATTGGCTTAGCCTATTACTTACCGCACCGATGTCGACGAGTCGGCGAATGTGAATCAGCTATCCGCATGCGCTTGATGAGATTGGATAGAACGATGGACCATTGGACCGACATCTGTAATGTCTTTCCCAGTTACACCACAATATATAACCTGATCTCCACCTCACCAAGAGAGGTTCAAATATGAATACATTGGTGGCTGACCGCGGAAATGGGATGAATTGCCTACCTATTCCGGCTTTTCCGGGGTGGCGCACTTAGGCCAAGCAAACGTCAAGCTCCAGGGCCGTACTTATTACAGATTCATTGGTGACTCAGCGTCCGAATTTCGCATGTCGTACTAATTCCCATTTCATGGATTAACTGGAATCTGACTTATTGGAACCTGCTCGCGCCTTACGGCAAATTAATACCACGGGTGTAGGGTAAACGAGTGTACATATGTCGGATCAGGAACACCTGGCCACAGGGGACCGAAATCATCCTTGTATTTCGCGAATCACCATATTGTGGACCACTCAACCCCTTTGTATCCGCCCTTTGCTTCTTCATCAGTCAATAACAACGTTGTTGCATTATTACCCCATTGTACTATTGCTGGAATCGGGGTTAAAATAGGGGTAAGACGACCCACGTCTACTGTATATATATATAGTTGTATAGCTTCGGGGCTAGGTCACTTAGGGTAGAATCGAACGGGCACTTAATATATCTTGGACAGCTAGCACCGGCAAACATTGACCTTATCGCTGTCCAGCTGACGGCGCAACTACGGCCCCTGACAGCTCGGAAGTGACCGCTCAGGGGCAGGGGCAACGAAGCATCTCTGCGGTAACTGAACAGTGGCTATGTTTTTGTATTTAAACAGAATGACTAAAAAGATCCAAACGTAATGTTCTCAAATAAATGCTCTGTTTAATTTGGGTACTAAAGGCCTCATGGCAAAGGATCTACGCCCCATCTTCTTTGACCTTATCTACTAAGCTCGGCTGACAGGGTGAGGTATTCTTTGTCACAATCCCTGGGACACCGAATTTACAACAATTAATTTGATAGGGTGAATTTTCATAATAACCGTTGTGGCACGGCTATGAGACTTACAAATTCGTCCTACAATTCGTCTTCTGGACAAGGACCGCGCCTGCGGGAGTCCTCCGTGATGAGAATGCATTGCTGGAGTGTAACTTGGCGGAGCATGCCTTCTCGTAGCATGCCTCGTCCGGGCGTAACTCGTCCGAGCATAACTGTGCTGAAGAACATGCTCCTGCACTAAACCCGGACCTGGTCAAAGAGTGCAGCCCAATTACTTCACACCTAGATCCCATGCGGCGTGGGATCTCATGCCGCAGGTACCGCAATCGTTCGGCAACGGTGACCTGGCCCTCTTTACGCCAGAGCAGTCGGCAGCGTGAGACGAGTTCGTCAATGCGTATCTGTCTTACCCAGCAGATAACTTGACCCTGGAGCAGGCCGACCGTGCTATGCGGCTTCCCGACGCCGTGTTCTTTTCTAGCTCGCTAGTTAACCGTTAGGAGCGATTGGTAGGACTGGAATTCATGGGCCACGACCCCCAGTGCTGGCGCCGGACTTACTGGCGCGGACGACGACTAGAGCGTATCTAGTGGCGTACACGGGATACAGAGCCAATATCTCTGACTAAGGAACCCGGAATCTGTAACCACCCGTAACGATCGTGATTCCTAGAGTGTTTGGCCGCCGGCCGCTTACTAAACTTCAGCTCTCGGCCGCACTGGCGCACGAGATGGTACACGCCTTCATCGCGTGGCATTGGAACAGGTGCCCATTGCTCGGGGCAATTGCGGGCCTTATGAGAACGGCCACGGTGTGGTGTTCTGGATGATTCTGACGCCCATCAGCATGACTGTTGCAACCTGGCACGGAGAGTTGCAAGAATTCGGAGCTGCGGCCAATATAGTCCCGTCACCGACGAGGAAGACGTCTGCGGTAAGAGAGTTACGCCGGTTGCTGAGCATATGGGACGTTATTTGTCACCCCGTCATGGATGTCCTGGGAGTCTAGTGGACACGCATATCTACATACTAGCCTCTGTTGACCATTATTTTCTCTGTTTGTTCTATGCCTTCTGGTGATTATTAATATCATCACCATAAGGTATTATTTAATTCTTCTTAAGGCTACTGAGGGCTCGCGACCGAATGCCAAAGTTCATTCCCTTTGCTCCTGGACTCCTTGCGACGTGACCAGTGGTTTCTATGAAGTTCTGTCTAATAGAATCGGAGAACATTCAGAATTTCGCTTGGACGGATTCCCCGCATAGGGTCTGTGCAGCCCGTCCAAACCAAGCGCTGGCAGGATTCGCTCTCCATCTGCCACAAGCTCATATTTTGAATAAGCCCCGGAGAGTTGGGAGTTCAAACCGTCCTGGACAGGTCCATAGCAGACCGGAATTACAGCCTAGCTTGCTCGTACTAAAAGAACAATTCTGAGGCATACACACACATATAATCACCCCAGAGGCGCATGGGGTCGGAGGGTAAGGCGGTAAAAGCCGAGGAGAACTGGCGCAATTTGACTTCCAATATATATTCTATCGGACCTGCGGCCATTCAGCGAAGGTAGAAAAATTACCTCGCTTCGAGTCCCAGGGGTAAATGTATGCTTACTTTGTCTTTTCTTTTAAACGAAAACAGCCCCAATAGAAGCAAAGAAATACGAATCCCTTGCAATTTAAAATTACTTAAAAACCACCTTGTAAGTATTCATCGTTTCCAAGCGACAGTAGAGTCCAATAATATCTCGCGGGGCCTACGAATCCATCGTCGCTGATCAACCCGGCATGGAGAGTGCACCGTGTGATCGGAAGGAATTATCTTTGTAATCACAGCACTTTACACCACGATGTCCGTTTTAGGGCAGTATGCACGAGTAAATCTATTACAAGTTGCTGCGAAGAGACGGTCTCAAATGGTCCGTTTCTGTTTGGTTACGGTCGTGATGTTGGTGGGAGAAGCGTGGGAGGTAACTACATCATTAGACACAAATCCTGGGCTCTCACTCAACCCCTACCCTTGCCCTATGCAACGCCTGCCACCAAATCCCACTAGTTACCATATATATCCTAACAGGCTTGCCTTATATCACTAGATGATACGCTGACTGGATCAGGAAACCCTTTGAGCCGGCAATGATCTCACTGGCCGATGGATGCAAGACAGGATCCAAAGCTGCTTTGGCTACTACTAACCTGTTGCTTGGCAGCTTGCCCCCCTGACCACTCAGAACACAAGGACGTTGCAAGGTGAACAATGACAGGAAGGCACTCATGTGACCGGAAGATATATCTTCTTAGGCAGTGACGGTGACTGATGTTACTGGCAAGAATGACTTAGGTTGCGGAAGTGCGCATACCAGGAAAGGCACAAACCGAGCAAACAGGAAAGGGCTAGAGTCCATCCAATTCCAAACCCGAAATAAACTGAGCATATATCCAATTCAGAGCCTACGTCGGACTAGGACTTCAGAGCCCATGATTTCATTAGGTTATTGGATGGAAAGACCTGGAAAGGTCTAGATCTGCACGCGTAAGCGTATACGTAATTATAGACGTCATATATCTTTTCTAGAGCCTTCCAAGCTCGTATTAACAGCTATGACGTTATACTCAACACCGTCGGAATCCTCGGGTCCTGACGAATATAAATATACCTATAACTTCTAACTAGGTCCTCTGTGTAGCTAGTTATCAAGACATACAGATCACTGAATACTATTCTGTCTCCTCCTGCTTCCGTCTCCTCCTGCTTCCGTCTCCTCCTGCTTCCGTCTCCTCCTGCTTCCGTCTCCTCCTGCTGCGACACCTGCTGAGAATTCACTTGTTCTTCTTTGAGCCTACCCTACACTTTTTCACATACTAATTCATCCAGGGTAACCTCATCACTCCCTACAGGGTAACCTCATCAACTGTCCATTGACCTCCTAGATAGGTTCTGGCGATGGAACCTGCAACTTGTTAAAGGCGCAATAGGTATCCATCAAGTTAATGTAACTGTAACGAACCTGTCATACATCCACCTGGAAGTATGAGCAGTATCCGAAATGGGGTCTTGATTTGCAGGTAATAATAGGGTGAGGAATGATTTACTAGGGGTTTGTTCGTTAAAAAGGTTTAAAAACTCTTCCCTTAATTAGAGAACGGTACAGTTACCTTTAGTCGAAAGCTTAGATTGATAGCTAAAAAGCGAAACTAAGT
Organism: Monosporascus ibericus; assembly: GCA_004154915.1. NCBI lineage: Eukaryota > Fungi > Ascomycota > Sordariomycetes > Xylariales > Monosporascus > Monosporascus ibericus. The sequence continues at coordinate 72,282 of QJNU01000120.1, read as the reverse complement.
AGGTGTTATTTATATGGGAAACCGGGTTACATATATCCTTATTCCCTAAAGTAAGTGTATCGTAGATTTGTATGATCTGTATGATCTAGATCTTAGATTATCCAGATTAACTAGATTACCTTAAAAGCCAAGTCTTTTTTGTCTGGAGTTTAACCGTAGCAAGTTCGCATTAGGCCATAAAGGTAAATCTTTTCGAAACAGGAACCCCTATTCCTATAACATTATTTCCCTTTTTTAAGAATCTTTGTCCTAAAGATAAAAACCGCAGGTTGGTTACTTTGTTATGTTGGAAAGTTTTCAAATTTGTTTAATTAACTTTATTATAATAAATCGTATTCGGAAAAAAAAAAAAAAGCTTTGCTTAAATTAACGTAATTTCCGTAATACTTGCGTTAATTTAATTAAAAAATTCGGTATTAAAGCTTTTCCTTATTTTAATTGTATTCGATTAAAAGAAATCGATTATTATTACGTACCCGAATACGTAAGTTATGGTTGTTATGTTCGTCGGTAGCGTTTATTTTATAACGTTTTCGTTATAAACTCGCTTTAGAAAATAAATAAAACGTAAAAGCGTTTATTACGGAAATAGCGTAAGATTAAAAACGACTTTTTAACGTTTTAGGAATCCGCAAAAAGGAAATAAAAGGCGGTAAAAAAAAGGTTAATCGAATTACGGCGTTAGCAAGATAAGAAATCGCGGGAATTTGTTGGAAGATTAAGGCGGTTACGCCTTTAATAGGATTTTTTTAAAAAAAAAACGTTAAAAATGTTAAAAAAAGGTTTAAAATTAAATTAATTAAAAAAACGGGAAAGAATAAAAGAAAAACGGCGATAGGTGGAAATAAAGTAGGCGTAGCTTGCTTTCGAAATAAACGCCATAACGGAGGCGTTTACTTTTTTCGATTAAAGCGTTGCGGGTTTAAATTTAAACGGAAAACCTTTATTACTTACGACTTTAACCGCGTTAAAAATAGTTGGTTAGGATTTTGCCGGTAGAACGTTTTAATTAAGTCCATCGTATTTGTTAGGTAGTTAAGTGATTCTTAAGTATTTTTTTCGTATAAGTATCCTTCCTATTTAATTAGGTATTGAATTTTATTTTTAATTATTTTGGAATTCAGTATTTGTTCGATTTCGTATTTATTATCATTTTTTTCGATTTTTAGATTTATTTTTAACGGGGCGTTTTTAGGTGTTAATTTAAGCAAGGAAATATGGAAAATAAGGTATATTTTTATTGTTTTAAATAATAACAATCGGTAATTAGTTTTGGAAATAACCTTATTAACCTTAAACGGACCAAGTTTTTTGAAATTAAGTTTGTCGTTAAGCCTTTTGGTTTTAATTTGTAAAATATTCGACGTTACGTTTTATCTTTAACGTAATAAATAAACCTTATTTTGTTTCGTTAAAATTAATGTTTTAATTTTTTTTTATTATAATATTAGGCCATTCTTTGCTGGAAAAAACGTAATTCGGTTTATAATCGGGCTTATATCGTTTTAATTTCCGTTACTATTATTTCTGTTCGGGAAGTTATGGTAGTAATTATAAAAGTTTTATACGTTAATTATTTTGGTCGTTAAGTTATTGCTTCGTATCCGTATACCGTTATATGGGGGGATATGCCCATATTTTTGTTAATAAACGTATTATAAGTTATTTATGCTAATAGTAACAGCTTTACTTAATTATTTTGCTAGTAATTAATATAACTTCGAAAATATTGTTTTAAGGTCTGGTTTAGTCGTTCCGTTTAACCGTTTATTTAAGGGTAATAAGCTGTCGAAAACTTAAACTTAACGCCTATTTATTTAAAAAAGTTAATATTAAATTTGGATGTAAAAAGTTTATTTCGATTAAAAATAATTTTTTTTGGTATTCCGTATTTATTAAGGTAATGTCGGATAAATGCATAAGTTAGTTATTTTGCCGTTATAATTCCTTTAAAAAGTAAGAAGTACCCATATTTGGTAAATTTATTAACGATTACCTAAATTCCGTCGTATTCGATTTTAATAATTAAGTTTTTAAATAAAAAAAGGCTGGTAATAAAGTCCTAAGTTATGGTATTTTATGCTTTATTAGGAATGTCGGTAAGTTGTAACAGTTTATAAGGTTTATAGCATGCTGTTTTAGCCTTATTATAAATATTGCAATTTTTAATAACCTTTTTAATTATTTAGCGTAGTTTTAGGAAGTCGTATTTTTCCTGTAATTGTCGGGTAATTTTAAAGATTCTTTAATATCCATATAATAAGTTTTCGTAAAATTTCTTTATAAATTATTTCTGTTAATTTCTGGGAACATAAATTTTGCCGTAATATAATAGTTAGCTTTTTTGCTATCCTTTTAGTTATTAAATCTTTTTCTTTTTATTTATGTCGTAAAAATTTCGAAACTTTATTAAAAGTTCTAGGGTTAATTTCTTTAGGATTTCGCATAATCGTATAGTATCATCTTTATTATATTATAATATTTATATGTTTCGTTTGGGAACTTTCGGATTATAGTTACCTTTGCGATTAAAAATATCCGCTTAAATGTTTTTCTTTCCTTTAATATAATATATTTTAAAGTTAAACTTCGATAAGAAAATTATCTAAATTTTATGTCGTTTATTTAATTCTTATGTTTTTATAAATCGGGTAAGGTTTTTATAATCGGAATAAATATTAAAAGGTTTTTTAATTCCGTTAAAAAAAGGCTTTTATTTTTTAAAAGCGTTAATAATTGCTAGCAGTTTTTTATTATAAATCGGGTATTTAAGTTCTGCATTTTTAAATATCTTTAAGTAATAAGCCATTAGGTACTATTTATCGTTATCTTTTAATTATTCCAAAACGGTACTTAATGCATAATCCGAAACGTTTATTTTTAAGCATTTCTTTTTATTTGCGTTAAATAATCTTATTATAAGTTTATTAATAATTACGTCCTTTAAAATTTAGAATACCTTTTTTATATTCTTTAAAAGCTTAAACTTTTTATTAACGTACTTTTTGGTAATAAGTTTCGTTAATAATTTAACTATGTTTCCGTATCCCTTAATTAGGCTTCGTACGTATCCCGTAAATCTTAAAATCTGTCGGATATCGGTAACGATTACCTTATTAAGGATAGGTTAATCCTTAATTGCTTTTATTTTAAAACGTTAAATTTGAATTTGGCCGGGGGTAAGTATATATCCCAGAAAGTTTAGCTTTTATATATACCATACGCTTTTGGCTGGGTTAATTTAAATATTCGCGTTATTTAAGGTTTTAAGTATTTAAGCCACGTATTATTTATGCTTTTTTAATATCTCGGAATAAATAAGAATGTTATCGAAGTAAATGAATACGAATTCGTTTAAGAATTTTCGCAAAATGATTATAATTAAGCGTTAAAAACTGGCGGGAATATTAATAAGTCTTATAAGTATTATTCGGTATTCGTAAAGTCCGTATATCGTTCTAAATACCGTCTTTCATTTTTTTCTTTAAGTTATTCGGATACGGTAATAACCGTTTCGAAAATTAAGTATAATAAACTATTTAACTTTATTAACATTTTTTTTTAATATGTTTATAAAAATTAAGGGATATTTATTCTTAATCGTAATATCGTTTAATTATTTATAATTAATAACTTTTTTAAAAACTAGGTTTTTATTTTCGTTAATTTTTTATTTTCCGTTTTTGGTTTTTAGTACCATAAAAACGGGATATCCAGCAGGAAAGTTAAAAGGTTGGATATATTCTTTTTTTAAATCGAATTAAATGGTTTTTTATAAGGCTTTTAATTTTTTAAGATTTATATGGTAAATTTTATAAAGTTTAAAATAATATCTTTTTTTAATAGATATTCGGTAATCCCATTAACCATATGGTAATAATTCGTGGTTTTTTTTGTTCTTAAATAATTTTTTAAATCCTCGATATTTAGGTGGTACTATTTCGGCTTGATCTGGTATTTATATTTTTTTAATAATATAATAAATTTCCTATTCGTCCTTTTTGGGTAATTTTTTATTACTTTCCTAAAAAAATGTTTAATATTTCCAATTAATATGTAAATTGTTAATTTTAAGTTATAGCATTCCTAAAATAATATCGTATCCAAAAATATCGGTAATATTTAATAAGATTCGTTTTTAATATCCTTAAATTTAAACGGGAAGTTTTTTAATTTTTCGTAAAATTCGTCCGTTTTTATACTTGGATAAATTTCCGTCCATTATTCGTAATTTGTAGGATTTTAGTTTATACCTTTAAAAAACTTGATATTTTTCTGTTATCGCAGAAAAAATAAAGTTGCTTTCGGTTTTTAAATCGATTATGGTTTTAAATATGCTGTTTTTGTATTAAAGTAAAATTTTAATCTGGTTACATAATCCCTTTACCGCTTCGTATAAGATTTTATAAATTGGGGCTTTTCGATGCCTTACTTTCGAAGGTTTTTAGCGTTTTTTAACTTATAATAATATCCAACCTAAGAAAGTTTTTATTCGCGTACCTTTCGAATAACGTATTTGGTATATTAATCGTTTTTATATTTAAATTATATTTTTTTACCATATTTATATTCGAAAATAATTTTTTTTTTCGAGTTCGATCCTTAATTTTGCATTTTTCGAATTATCGGATTAAAAATGTAAATTTTTAAAAAAAGTATTCCCATATTTAAAAGTTCGTATTAAATACAAAGTATCGGGAAATAACATAAATATTTTTACGATATAGCCTTTTAACTTTATTTTAATTTAGGATATAAGTAATAAAATTTAAGGTATTTTGGTTATCGGGGAATTTTTGTACATTTATATTTATTATCTGGTTTTATAAGTATTTCTTTATTTTATTTAAGCCAAAAATCGTTATCTTTTTTGGTTTTAAGATGTACGAGATAATCGTCGACATAATAAGCGGTAAAGTGCAACGATTTATGCTGGTTTTTTCGTAATTTGGTATGTACCGTATATTTAAGAAGTTCGCAAAGTTCCGGGGATAATTATTTATGGTTGCTGGCGTTAGGTTGGAACCGTCCGTTTTTATCGTGCATTTTATATTAAAATGTATTAAAATAGTAGGAATATCTTAATTTTATAATTATCTTAAAAGTTATTTATCCGGGGTAATATTTATAAGCTTTAGCCTTAAAATCTTAATAAATAAGATAATTTTTATACTTTAAGATATCGTTTTGGATTTAAATAATAATAATAATAATAAATTTTGGTTAAAAAAAAATTAAGTTAACTTTATTTTTTTCTTTTTTTATTTTATTATCGGTTCTTTATTTAACCGTTTTAACTTTTTTTTAAAGTTAAAAAATCCCTTTCTTTTTAAAGTTCCTTTTAACGGGAAAATAATATTTATTTTTAAAATATCCTTTTTTGCCATAATTAAAACATTTTATGTTGGACTTATTTTTTTAGGGTTTTTTCGAAATAATACTTACTTTTTTTTAAGGTTTGCCTTTATCCTTTTTGGTTCGGCTATTAAAGCCTTTATCGTTATTTCGTTTATTAATTTCTTTTTTTTCGAGGTACCGGTTAAAAGTATATCGATTAACGATAATTATTTTATCGGTATATTTTTTAAAAAATCCTGTTTTGGGTACTATATATATTTCGTCCTTAACTTAAGGTTTTAAGTTATCGTAAAAAGGATAAAATAATACGTTTTCGGATAAATTAAAAATTACGGCCAAACGGTTAAATTTTGTTATATATTTTACGGTTAATTTAGTTTAATAAAAAAAGTATAATTATTTTATTACGTACTATTTTTTATTTAAGTTTTTAAATATAATTCGTATTCGGTTTTCGAAATATTAATAATCGTTAAAAATATAATTAATAATATTTAAAAATTCCTTAAGGTAATTTTTTAAGTAATTCTTTATAATAAGTTCGAACTATAAAAAAATTTATTTAATAAGTAATTAAAAAATAGTTATTATTTTTTAATAATTTTTTATTAAAAAGTTTTGGTAAAACTTAAGGTAAGTTTTAACTTAAACGAAAAAATTTTTTATATTTATAATTCCGTTATAAGGCTTTAAGGTAATTAGCTTATAACCCTTAATTTCCGGTATTCCGTAATAATTAAGGGGTAGGATAATAATTTCGTAATACCGATTAAGGCCGAATAATAAAAATATTAAAGTTTTTTCTTTTATTTCTTAAGTAAATTAAGTTATCCTTTTTTTAAAAGATTAAGGTTTTTTTTTTTTATCTTTTTCCAAGGTTTGGATTTTGCGTAACAAAATCTTTATTTTTTTTTTAGGAAAAAGCTTTTTTTCCTTTTTTTTCGGGCCTTAAGGTTTTTAGATTACTAATTTTTTTTCCTTTTCCGAATTTTCCTAAACCTTAATAATATCCTTTAAAGCCGGGATTAATTATTAAGTTTAAAAAGAAAAAAGTTTTCCTTTATTACGGGTTATAAAAAACATAATATTATTTATTAATTAAAAAACTTTTTCGATAAAGGATAAATTATTTAATTTAATTATTAATCCTTTATTAATTTATAACGGAAATCGGGTATATTATTTATTTTTTAAACGTCGTTTTATAATATCGTCTTTATTAAGTTTAAGAAAGTTTATACTTAATTAAATTTAAAATTATCCGTCGGTTATTAATTAAAAAATTATTAAAATATAACGAATTTATTATATATTTACCTAAAAGTATAAATAATATTTAAAATAAGATCTTAATTTGTAAATAATAATAAAGTAAAAAATAATTTATTAAAGATTTATTTATTAAAAAAATTTAAAGACTTTTTCCTTAATTAAAAAACGGTATAGTTACCTTTAATCGAAAGCTTAAATTAATAATTAAAAAGCGAAATTAAGTAAATGCTATTTACATAGGAAACCGGGTTATATATATCCTTATTCCCTAAAGTGAGTATGTCGTAGATCTGTATAATCTATATGATCTGGATCCCAGATCATCCAGATCAACCAGATCACCTTGAAAGCCAAGTCTTTTCTGTCTGGAGTTTAACCGTGGCAGGTTCGCACTAGGCCACAAAGGTAGGTCTCCTCGAGACAGGAACCCCTGTTCCTGTAACAGTAACGCGGACTCTCTGAACTACGTGAATGGCCATGTCTATTATACAAACGGTAACCTTCTCGTTAATCATTGACGCCTAAGTGAATATGGAAGGCGCCGTGACAATACCGTTATGCTCTCAGGTACCTTCCTGTCGCCACAACTTCCACATCGACATAAGACCTTCGAGAACGAGAGCTCACATTGCAGTCTACTAGCGGGGACTATCATAGTCTCAACCAGCTCTAAGGCGTTCGAGTACGTCTTTCCGTTATGTTTATGGCTTTAGCAAGTTGGACCAAATGCAGAACTATTCAAACGTCAGTTTACATTACCGTAAGAACTATGCTCTACGTCTATGGGCGCCTTCAGGGAATTCTCCCCAGCAGGGTGAGAGCATGTCATCAACGCATGACAGGTTATACTAAGGGAACTCGCCGCGTAAGTACGAAGGCTTTATTCCTAAGGGATCAAGGCGAAAACATATAGCGAATCATCCAGCTGCGAATATCGGTTCAATTAAGACGCCATTAAGCTATGCAGAACAGGTGGTGTGTTAAGGCTTTTCCAGAATATACGTCCACGGGCCACCTAGATAATCGCTACTTCTCATAATGAGTCATCCATGTTTACGATGTCCCAGAAGAGAAATGATGAACAGTAGATGAAGAAGGGGGTACGTTCTGTGGTTTTAAAGAGCGCCAGTTATAACCTGCTAATTGCCCCACTTTGAAAGTATATACTTCAAGGCTATGGTTCCACCTTTATCCGTGCGACTGGCATGTATAACCCCATGATTCTGTACAACTTTTCGCTTCAAGGAATGCATCGTCACCATTGACCCGGTTCATCATGTTTAAAGTTGGTACCTGCATTAGGGCTACCGAACTTGATGCAGGGGGAAGGCAGGGCGATGAGTTGCTGGGTCGGACCACTGTATCCCTAACATTCCAAGACTTTAGCTGCCGAGGTATATATATACGGTGCTATGACCCTATCCCATTCTGATTCTCCGCCATTGACGGTATGGGTCAAAGCAACTTTCGTCACCTAAGAACTCAGCGGCGCGAAAAATTTCTGCCACAAAGAATTCAATTAGAACTCATTCCACACCCCGAAAACGTCATCAACCCACAGCGCGTTCTTGACCCCGGCGGCTCCTTTACCTTTACCCACAACCACAAACTAGCCCAAACCAAAGACAACTCTATATAGCGCCAATCAGCCACACAGCATTACAACGCACGCTCAACTCATTTAGCGGGATATATAGCGCCTTGTCCATGGAACACTGCATAACGCGGCAAAGCATCAACACGCATAGCAAAGCCATGGCCAACAGCAACGCGATTGGCGCCGCGTCGCCGGTCCCCACATCGACGAGTATGCTAGGCAGGGACAACAGCAAGAAGGTGCACATGCAGGACAGGACGCCGAACAAAATGGAGCAAGGGCAGGGCAACACGCCGGGCGAGAGGGACAGCAGCATCCAGGATAAAAAGCCGGAACAGAAAGAGCAGAAGGATCTCAACCCTGCGAGACGTCCCCAGCGGCTCTACCTCCGGCGGGAGCGTGCAGCGATGCCAAAGGCGATGAACATGCTACGCAGCAGCGCCTGGTTACTCCTAGGCGAAGAGGAAAAAAACAGAATCGTGGATGCCGCCAGAAGCGAACTCAATACTGTCCTGTAAGCGCTGCCCAATTACACTTAAGCGTCTTGCTTCCGTCGGCGTTCTACGCTGGGATGCCCAACAACCCATCTGCACGCTTCACGTGTTAAAAATTCCTATCTTTTATGCACCCCTGGGGGGGCAATTACCAGGGGGGGGGACTGCGGAACTTCTTGCTCACCTGAGACCAGGAACCGCGACATGGATAATTATCCACGCGGCGCGCAGATCGACTACGAGACGCTAGTGAGAGACGCCGTATGCAAGGTCTTCTCGGAGAACCTAAGTCTATTCAAGTTTGAAGACGAGGACGAGCCCTTGGTCTGCGAGCTTTTCAACATAGATCGCGAGCATTACCCCGGACTATGAAGCTGGCAGCTGCCCTATTGGGATTTTTAGTCGCGCTGCACTTCCTTGCGGCTAATCCGTTGTTCTTACCAAAGCCCACTCGAAGCCGTTCTCACAAGCTCGTTTTTAACGTACAACGACTACATAATCCTTGGTTAGGATCCATAGACCCCGCCTAAGCAGGTGCGGCCTCGCTTTGAATGTACAGATATATGAAGGATATAACAGCCATAGATGGATAAACAGCCAATTGGTAATTGTGGTTAGGTTATGGTTAAGGGATGACGACGGCCAATCTGAGGCGTGCAAAGGGCATCTCATCTACAGGCAATTTCGGCGAGCCTGTTTCCTATATGGGAGTTGGACTGGTGACTTAGGAGTCATTACCAGACCTTAGACACTTTGTCTAAGCGACCGTTTGCAACGAATCTAATGGATGGTGTCTTCGGATACTGGCCCTGTCCGCCCAGGGCCTTTTTCCCAGCTACAGATACGCTAAAAAGAATAGTGAAGGACCTCGTATGTGGCATGATCATTGCCCACTCCAGCCGTGCTAGATTAGAAGATACAAGTCTTCAAAAATAGGTAGGTCTCTGAGGGTGTTCTCGCCCATTCTCCATCTTGGCAAGAAATGCCTGTTGCATTTCTTCCATCACCTCTTAAGATTACCTCGGTGTCTAGACCAATTCGCTGTGGACCTACAAATTCTACCGCCCTGGGCCTCCTCCTTAGTTCATTGTCAACAACCGACTTATTTTTCGTTGCTAGCAACCTCCTTCTTTCGCCTTAGCGCCATTATCGTTATCAGACCGCCGTGGTTCACAATACACAGCATATTCTATAACAGCAGGCGAGATCTCCTAAATAAGACGAGACTTTATACTCGTCAGAGGGGGGTCGGGGATGATCCGTAGCAGTCTGGCACCTTTGATCAACTCAGTGATCCCTAATAGATAACGTCGGCTGCGTTGTTGTGCTTCTGCTTTCAGGACATTTAATGATAGGCATGCGGTGAAGTATAGACCCCACTTAATGCCGAATCTGGTAGATGCCGAACTGGGAAAAGCGCCTTTCTCTCAGATATCCGTACCTAGCAGCCAAGCTGAGATATGACGTAGCCCGGTATAAGGTGGCTTGGCAAGAAAGTTGTATGATTCATGGTCCTCCAGTCGTACTCCGGTAAAATATCAAAACACTACACAAGGCACAGGGGCTATTTTCCGCTATTTACCCCTACTGGCCGGTCATATGTCATAGAAGGCCAGTATGTAGATTCCTATAGAAATAGTAATGGATATACATTAGCCACTTCGACCAAGGTCGATCTTTGAAGGTTTGCGCTAGCGGTAAGCACGGCGCAAAGCGCTTTGCTCTGATCGCTGTAGTAGTACCTCCGCGACTTGGATTAATTACCACAGAGTCGTCAGACTTCTACCACTGATTATATACATATATGGCTGGTACGAATTATGTAAGTTCAAATGTCGAAGGTCGGTACTGGGGTTCCAAGATCGAATATGAGCATTTATATGACTCGGAATCAGGCGCCCTGCATCGGGGGCAACTACATTTCAGCATCCAAGATATACACCAAAGCAAAGGCTCTCAGGGTTCTCAACTGCACCAGGTTTGGGACCCTCATCCCGCAACCCCACGTCAACCGCCCCACCGCCGATCAGTCGGCAGTCCTGACTCCTACGAGTGCTTCGTACCTGAACCTACTAACCGCGCCAGCGGCAACAGGTCAGGGTCCTGACATGGAGCTCGATATTAAATTAAGCATCACATAGATAGATACCTTGCCATGTTCAACGGCCCGACAGCCAGCGAGAGTAAGATGAGCGCGACCAGGAGTTCGGTCACTAACAAGCCGGAACACTCCATTCAGATGCACCTCAGGGAATCTCCCACGACTCGGAGCTTGAGATAGTATGATTCCGAATCCCTTAATTTTCAACCGCCTCCCGGTGCCTGTTTTCCCGGCCTCGGAAGCCTTTCAATGCCACGGCCCCGGAGCAGGAGCTGTCCGAGTTTTCAGACAACCTCTTGATTTTGCAAAGGTCGGCCCAGCCACTCACGAGATCTGCCAGATACTACTAGTAGGGCGCCACGTCAGAACTGTTAAGATGCGCCAAAGAACACCCCGAGTCCTTTCGATGAGTACGCGAGCCTTTCCACGGCGGGACTGCGCCATCGGCATCAGATAGCAGCAATTCGCGAAGACAACGAACTCCTTCCTTGCCCAGTTTCATATCTGAGGTTGAGTGCATCCGGTGCGAAAGTCGGGGCCCGCCAGGAGCCGAGGCCGTCCCTTTGAACTCCAGCATCACGCCGACCGGGGGCACTATATCAGAGAGCGAGAGGGAAGGCCACGAGATGTTCCGCCCGGTCCAAAAGACGACCCGGACAGCGCCTACCCACACTGTAGAGTATGCCACCAAGCCCTTTCTACCTTCGACCCCGCCCTCTCATCCGCGATAAGGGCCCTAGCTCTTCAGAACTGCGGTTCTTGAGGGTGTCCCTGCCTGGTCAAGTGATTAGATTAGTCACTAGACGCAGCCCTAGTCCGTGCCGCTGTACTACCTGGCAAGCTGTTTCCCGTGCTTCCCTTTAGCTTCCCGGGGTATCCGTAGCTCTTTACTTGGTACACAGCATTCCCGAATATGAATAATGTCCTCTCTCTCCTTTTGCGCGTGATTGCTACCATATATTGCCTTTCATCTACTTACTTTACAAGTTCTGACTTATGAAACGATAGTAGGGGTTGATGCGGAGGTGTCTCATTATTACAGCAGGCGTTGGGCATTTTGACCAGCAACGTCCTGGAGCAGATCTCTTCCCCTCGGAGCAAAGCAATAGCAGTGTAATTTGTGACCGAGGAAGGGAATACACTGACGTTAGGCGGGGTCTCAAACAATGGATCTGGAACAGCGAAAACGGAAGTTATCAATGAATCCCGGACCAACAGAAGCCAGGAGCGGCAAGTCCACCCGCACGGAATGCATCAAATCAACACCACCCACATCATATCACTCGGTTAATCCCGTATGTATTTTCCTGGTTAGCCCCATTGACTACTTAAAAGATGTGTAAACTCGATGATCCGTTCCTGACTTCCTGCACGCACCGTAACGCCAGGGAATGCTTCCGACCCGTCCCCGCCTTCAGATGTGATCCGTACATGTATTGTACACTCGAGCCTCGAAACTAAAAGGGGAGGAAATATTGAGGACTCATGCTCTGTGCACCCACCAGTCTCAACTCCCCTCCTCGAGAGTCCCGAACACTCAAGTCTACGGACCTAGATGATGGAATGGTTATGGAAGGTCCATGAGTTCTCCTTGCTGTTGAAGATGGATGGAGGATGGAGGGGTCATGTTAAAACGGCCTTTTTTTTTCCCCCGTATACTGCCCTGATCGGCATTGAAGTAGGGCGGATTTCGGTTGTCACCTGGATGCTCCGAGAGCCACAAAATCATGTTGCTCGTCCACGAGGTGGAAAGCAAGCATGTTGCAAGCGGGCGAAGCCATCCATCACTTATCTCTGGGGTGCTCGAGATAATTCCCTAGAAAGTTTCGTTCAACTGCACTCATAAACGACATAAGATGATCGTATGCTAAGCATCAAGAGCGCGTGCTGCACGGGATTGCGTTGAAAAGACGATTCTCAAGTTGCTTGAGAACTCGGTGATCGCACCAACTTGATCTTAGTCGGAGACCGAGTCAAATTGACTGCCTTTCTCGGCGAGGTCGAAGACGACGCATTCTTTCTCGGTCGGCCAACCTTGCTTTTAGGGGTCGCTACCGCATTCTTGCTCTTAGCAGAAACTGGACTCGCATCACCCTGTTTGGCAGCCTCCGAACCTGCCGCAACAATCGTGAGGCTCGATTTACTCGAACCTGCGATAGACATGCCTCCAAGCTTAGTCTGCACCTTGGTCATGCCGTAGGTCCTAACTACGCCGGACTTCTTTACCGTCGCAACCTTGCCCCGAGGAGATTTGGCTGGCTGGGCGGGCTTGGCAGACTTCGCGGACTTGGGCGGTAGTGCCGACTTTGTGCTGGCAGACATCTTCGATAGGGTACGCTTCAGAGCCGCAGCGGTCGTTTTGGCCTTGATAGCACCGTAAGAAGTCGTGATTTTCTTTCCCGCTGTAGCCTTGGCCGGAGATTTGACTTTGCGCTTCATCATCGCAGAGCTTTCGCCTCCGTCGTCCCTATCATCGAGGGGGTCCGCACGCTTGCGCTTTCCAGCCGTACCACTCTTTCTGACGTTGAGAGTCTCCTTCGGTTCCTTAGCCTCCTTCGCCTGCTTGGGAAGCTTGACCTCCTTCGGCTTCGGACCCAGGACTCCCCGACACTTCGTACTCCCACAAAGACACTTCTGAACGTTCTTGGCGGAAAAGGGATCAAATTTGTAGTCGTACGTCAGTTCCTCCCCGGTCATGATGGGCCGATCACCAGCGAAGAGCGCCATGCGAGGTTGGCCCGATACAATCCACTTGATCATGCGACAGTTTGGCTCGCACGAGTGGTTCACAAAACGAGCGATGCTTCCCGTCGTTGCGTCAATAATCATATTCTGATCGAATGACATAAGGTAGTAGCACTGGATATGTTAACGAAGCTCGAGAGGGGCCGGCCAATGCTCAGTCTAGCTTACCTGGTTGTTCTTGTACTTCTCGTTCATGCGGCGATCACACTCCTCTTCAGTGATGATCTCACCGGTGTACTCCATGATGATCTGATTGGGCTCAAAGCATCGATTGCTGCGAATTCCATAGCCTCGATCTTCGGTCTTGATAACCTCGACTCCGACTCGGTATTTGCCACCGGCCTTCGTCCGCTCCTGCAACCTAGCAAAAGCGCGATTCTGACAAAACTCAGGGCCGACATTGCAGTTTGTGCTGTCACATTCGTAGAGCATAATTCGATTTTGGCAACTCTCGCCACAACCGTCTTCGCGCGTGCAAACACACTTTGACTGGTAGTCCTTAAAGTGAGGGGTCTTCTTCCAGTAAGCGGCAGCATCGCCTACAAAACGATCTATAATTATGTTAGCCATCCATATTCTCCTTCATCTTGGGAATAAAACGAGAACCGACTCTTTGTCATCTTCCTCCACTCATCAGGTTTGGGTTGTCCGGGAGGAAGCGGGTTGCACACATCGAACGGCAACTTGAAGTCTCGGCCTTCGAGCAATATGCGTAGACCGGTGAATATAGGCATTGGCAAGGCTTTGTTGACTTTCCCACTTGGCATCAGCTCGGGCAATTGCGCCAGTTTCTTCTTCTCGGCTGTTGTGAGACCCTTGAATATGTCCATCGGGGTTTCTTGGCCAGCATAGAGACCGCGATCAAGCCACTGCTTAACACGCCGCTTCTGGACGACGGCTCCTTTCTCCTTCGCCGGCTCGGGCTCTGCGACCGCCTTCTTTGGCGATTCGGAAACCTTGGCTCTCTTCTTCGGGGGCTCCGGCTCCTCATCCTCATCAACGTATTTGCCGTTAGCCCAAGTTGTGTAAATGACAGGCTTCGTGTCAATGCCCGCATACTCGTTGGTATCCTGAAGTCTCCTTAACTCCCGCGACAATCTAGAGGCGCCCTTTTCGAGCGGCTTCCTGCTGCGCTTGCCTAGAACAGAGAACTTCTGCGTTAGCGTCTCAGCCTCGGGACCTGATGAACGCGAACGCGTCGCAATGCGTCTCGGAGGCAGATCAATGTTCTTAGTTTCCTTCTTGACGGGCTTCGAACTCGGTGTTCTCGAGCCGCGCTTCGTTGAGGCTAGATCCAACGCGTTGATGCCGTCCTTCACTTCTTCCTCCGCATCGTCGGCCACGCTCCCGCCGCGCACTCTCGCACCTTCGGGAGTTTTGATTGAGCCATCACCAGAAATGGTTCGTCGACGTCGGTCGGCTACAATGTCGCCTTTCGCGCGGCGCTTACCGTGCATCGCTGTTCCGCTTAACTTGGCGAGATTATAGACAGGAGCCCCGACACGTTGTCGCCGTCCACGCTCAGTTGCAGGTGTTCGGATCGGCGTGCCGGGAATGGGTTGTGGCTGTGGCAATTCATCGACAGTAGCGTCGGTCGTAGGCTTCAGGGGAGTAGGAGTCGGAGTTGGAGTGACGGCCTCGGTTGTAGGCTGAGCGGGTTCGTCGACATTGTTGTCGACGGAAATGGAGGTTGTTGACTCGTCAATTGGCTCAGTCGTGGTGACATTCTCCTGCTTTTGAGGTTCTTCGGATGCTAGAGAGATGCTATCGGCCGTGGTGGGTGGAGTGGAACTTAGAGACGCGACATGCGAGAAGGTATCGGCCGCACCACCACCACTAAAACTCGACTCCGACGACAGAGCGCGCGTCGGCGACTTGGTAGGAAGAGACTCCATATTGCGCGCTGCGGTTATGAAAACTCCGGCAAGCTGTGCTCGGAGGTATCACGCGCGGTGATGGAGCTGCGACGCGTCTACTTTTGGTTGTTGGCGAGTTTGGCTGTTTTGGGGGAGTGGGAATAAATAAGTGGACGGACTAGGCAATAGATAATGCAAGGTAAAATGCCCAGACGAGGAAAGTTCCGGTATAGTACGGGTGGGTTATGTAAGTAAGTCTTGGTAGGGGGGCGGGGGGTTCAACTAATGAGCTTCGGTGTTGGGTTGGGGTCGGAGCGCGGCGAAGGGGAAACAAAAAAGGGTTGATGGAGTCTATGCGTTGCGAATTCAACCAGGATCTCCGTCCTACAAACGCGACCGACTTTGGGGGGCGGTGTTCTGGGGCTAGATCTAGGCAGAACGGAGGCCAAGAGAGAAATAGGCTGACGACGAACGGCCAAGGGCGCGATGATTGGAGATTGGCGGATGATGACAGGCTGGAAGAAAGACAACAGGACCAGCAGTAGGCGCGGGAAGGAGATAAATCAAAAGATGCGGAGAGAAATGATCTGCACTCCGCGATACGTCCCTCCTTTACTCTCGCTCGCTCTTCAGCTACTCGAGTAAGTCCTATATTGGGGGCCGGAATAAGAAAGGTGCAAGGCCAGGGGGATCCAATGTCCTGTTACTTACAGAGTGAGGGCCGACGATCAAACGAGAAACGAATGGTGCATCAGTCGTGAGGAATTTGCTTTTGAGTTCCGACGTCCGTGATTGTAGAGATACGGGGCTGCTGGACTCTCTCAAGTTTTGCCTGCGGAAATGGGAGAATGGGAGATAGAAATATCTCATCTCACCCGGGGCAGGTTTAGGACGAAGGCCGAGGACTGATGAAGACAGATAATGTTTTTGTGCATTTGTTTGTGTGCGAATTGGGAGAGAATGACGAGAGTGTCGCGATATCAGCCTCGGAGTTTGGCGAAAGGAGGAGAAAGGAGGAACAATTGAAAGAGTTGGGAGAAGAACGGGGGTTGTTGCGTTTGAGAGAGTTTGGGGGAAGAGGCGCACGGGTGGCCCGAACTCCAGAAATCCAACCCAAAGTTCCAAAAGTTACTAAGTTAAAGCAGAAGGAAGGCATGGATTAGAAAAAGGGATCAATAACATTTCCCGTTGGTGGAGGTAGCCGGTGACTTTGGGCTAATTAACGCTATTTACTCAAGAAGGCTGGGGTATTGCCTCGTAGGACCATCATCCTCCAGTCAAATTGCTTGGATTACCAGCCCGTTAACTTCTCCGCCTCGCTCCTCTGACCTCATAAACCGTATACCCGCGGTGAACATGTTATCGACAACCCGCCTGTCCGTCCAGTGAAGCCTGCGGTTAGCTCCGTCGACCATTACTCTTATATGCTTCGGCTATTCGCCGGTATAAACAACCACTTCCTCGTATTCGATACGTATCTTAGCCGGAGGAACCGCGGACTATCGTATTATGTCGGTGACTGGAGCCATGAGTTCCCTGTTTGTCTGGAATGTGGTCACCTCCGTCCAACTGGTTCGTACTCCTGATACCGTGGTCCAGTCAAACCGCAGCTTACAACCGCTTAAGCATCATTAAGATATAGGTCTTCCCCGGACTCATACTCGAGCGGGTGAGGCTGCTAACCTACTCTAGTTTCAACAGGGTTAGCCTGGCCGGCGGTAATGATGAAGCAGCATCAACGTTTAGGAGCGAATGATTTGCCTGGGGATCTATCTGTACCCTCAAGACCCGCGTCTAAAACACGTGAATCACCTAAGACGGGCAAAGAGCGCGGGCTTCGAATCTAGGTAGGCAACTAACTTGCATCCTATGCTTTTTGACATGGCTGGTTATGTGCCAGGTGGTTATGACCAGTGATCACCTCGACGTAGAGTCGCGCTCCCTCGTAGATATTGCCAATTGAAGATCACGTGTGCGCATGTCTTAGGCTTGGCGATGAGCTCACGATGATATCGAGTCGTGTGATGGCGGGGTGTCTATGAAGGCTGGCGGGTATGCTATGGAGAACATGGACTTGGGTCGTCTTCAGTATGAAATGCAATTTCTAGCAGTTTACTCTTCGCTTACTTTTGTTGGTTGGGTTGGGAGTGGAGGGACGATGGCGAACCATGCTCGAGGACGACCTCTCACCAGAAGCTGAGTGGGAGTCACTCGGAGATAGTGCTCATCACGCTGCAAACAATCAGGCGAAAATGCGTTTAACTGCTAAGTAACAGGCAATATTGGCCGTATTCACCAGTTAAACTGCCGATTGCCGCGGTTTAGTGGAAATTCCATTGAGTGTCGACGGGATGATACCATGCAACAATACTTACACAGGAATTTTAGGTCGACCGTAGATCCCGCTCCTCCGGCGCGATGGTGGCTTTGCATCACTGCTCATGACGGCCACCGTCGTGCCATGTCCACACTCCCAACCCGGACAGCGCGATATCGGTTATCATCTAAATACAGTAATTTTAGAGAAATCGCTCTTCTACCCCTTTGGGTGGTCTCGGGTTGCTCGGTGACCCCTGTGTGGGCGTGTCCCCAGATTTGACTCTCTCTTGGACCCTGGGAGTTCAATCGTACTTTCGTGGGAAAGGTTCCAAATCGCGAATAGAGAGACATCTATAGATATCCAGAGTTAGCAAGTTGGCATTGTCTAGGATTAGGGACGTAGGGCAGAGTTCGTAGCTTAAGTAGCAAGTCAAGCCGTCGAGGCCACTCCACGTTGACTCAACGGTTTGGGGCCTTGAAGATAGTCCGACGTGCAACAGAGAAGTTCTAAATCGTCTACATATGCGCTCTTCAGTGTTATTACGAATATGTAGGTCCATCTTGAGGCTCCTCGTGATGAGCGGCGCATCATGTCCGAGTGATTGCCATGCTGTAGGCTACATCACTCCGTCGGACACGCCGCCTTGGGCCCTTATTAGGGCCAATATTAACCACGAAGCTTTAATACTCAGCGTATAAGACGATCGATAGGAATATATGTTCATTTTGGAGCTCTATGTGTGCTAACTGTTACGGGACATCAGGTTAAAGCCGGGCGGGTTGAGCAGACCCTCCGAGCCTCCATCCAAGTCATTTCGGGAAAGTGGAAGAGAGCAAGGGGAAAGCACTTCCGGGGTGAGAAGTACAGGGAATATAATCCGCTTTATCACGCAGCTTATCATATTAATTCTGGTGTTGTCTGAACTTACCCCAAACCGAGTGCGCCTAGTCGGTCATAGGGAGATGCATCTACGCCAAGGCAGGTAGCCGTCTCTCGAGGCAGCAGCCGGATATTCAACGATTCTAGTGATCGCGGCTGATGAATGATCTTGTCCCGAGAATTCCGGGCAAGCGGGATCAAATTTGGCTGCTACGATACCCATTACCGTGGCCAGGAGCGGCGTGCCGTATGCCACGCATACCGCGATAGTGTAACAAGGTGTCGGGTCCCCCATATTAAGTTACCCCACCAAAAGAACGTGCGATTGCTCCTTGAATTTCCACCACAGCCACGCCCACGGAGCTGTCTTGACCGGCACAGGCGGCAAAAGGGCCTGCGCAACTTGTCACCTGTAACCAGGCCGACATAAATTCGCGCCGCCCACGTACTTATATCTGAACTACTACATTCGTACCTCCTATTGGCGATACTAGATTTTGCAGGTCCTCCAGCCCCCTAGCTCCAAGGCTGGCCGTGGAGAGCAAGGCAAAATACCACAAGAAGACGCAAGAAGCCAGACGCTCCCTATCGGAATGTGGAGCAGTACTCTAGGTGCCGTACCCCGTCAGGGGCTGAGGTACGCCAGCACTGGAACTTACTCTCGCGAGCGTCCCCGATGAAGCCGTATGGGAAGGGCACGCCAGTCAACTCAGCAAAGCGCAGAGGTAAGTAGCAGCATGCGCGTATTCTGAGATGCGAGTTGCTGACCTGGCTACTCGAAGGTCCGCCAATGAGATAGTAGTCAATGAACACCTCATCTTCCACACTCCGTCTAATCAAGATAGGGGCTTGGGCTGGTAGGGCAGAGCGCTGTGTCGCTGATGCTTGCAGTCAGCTTCAAACACGATTGGCGGTCACCCTGGTCGGACGGAGTGGCATGAACCAATCAACTCGCACGCAATGGCGTGTTATGAAGCTATGTAACCATTGGGAGTAATAAGCAGCATGCGACGGTCGCCGTTGTCAACGAGGGGCTCCGCTCTATCCTATTGAAAGGATGCTTAACATCGCTATCGCTTGGGTGCCTTCGTCCCTAAGCAGAGGCGGGCCCATCACGACTATGAGTATTGCCTCTGGATAATACAGCCGTCCACGACCCGGACCACTTGATCCAGGAAGGACAGGGAACTGAGGTCCTGATTATTCATTCTCGTTCGCATAACAACTAGATAGTCACAATGGTGGATAAAGGTTTTGTAGGATCGATAGAGCCCCGTGACAGAGGCTGATCCTGTACTGGGTTAGTCTCCAAAGGAGTTGAATATCCCATGCGCCGCCAAGCAAGGGAACCAACGACCGGTCCCAGGGAGACCGACAGAACATACAAGGGCGTACCATTTCCACCTAGATCCAGACATCGGCACAAAGAACAAGAGTGCATACGATGTCTTCGTCCAGCGCCGCAGTAAATAAAATAGCGTGGACGGAGCCGCGACGAGAATGTTGGATTTGCCAGGTAGGCAGGTAGATTTGTGCAGGCAGGTTTGCTTGTCCTAGCGCTACCTAATCCCCGCAAAATAGAACGAGCAATACCATGCATCCCTTGAGACAGCTTACTAGACTGGTGCCCCAAAATTCGTGGCTACCGTTATACATGCATCGAGTCACGAGGTTGTGGATTACAGCTGAGAACTTGAACTGGGAAGCCCAGCACCGGGTATCACATCCCGAGTGCCGGCGCAGGGGACAGTAAGGGTTCACTGCGCCTAAGCATGCCCGACGCGCCTTCTAGCACGCAACTTTCTCTTTGACGAAGCTATAGCGTCCTGTCGCCAGAGGAACAGAGACGCTGACCCGTGGAATTTATTTTCCGATCAACCACATGTTTCGACAGGTCACCGACAGTCCCCGAGCTATGTGTCTCCGCCGTAACATAATCATGTCGAACTGTCCGGGGCACTGGACAGGCTACCAGTAGCGTAAGACCTCGAGATGAGTCCAGGCGCCAAGGTAGAGGGCCACTGAGTGGAGGACCTCCTTCCATCCATACTTAGGAGTGCCCATAGAAGATCAAGGTATTTGACCATCAGGGCACGTCACGGAGGGGACGAATACCCATGCTGGACACGGATCCTACTCAGACTCAGCGGATACGTCCTATCTATCACACGTGCGCCATGAGGTCGGATCACTGGCGATACGTTCAGCAGTGTAGCTCAGACCGCCATGCGCCCCTCAGGACGTTGTATGGCAGCATGCCATCACGGCCTACGCCTAATAAATGCATTCAGCTCCCGCGCCGGATCACCGGTAGATACCCTCCAGCACATAATACTTCAGCAGAGGCTTCCCCCTGTATAGAGCACCTATCAGCTGAACTGATTCCCTCACCGGACTGCCGTCGCAGCTGGATTTGGCTGGAACCGGGGATCAACTTGTCCGTATCAACAGAGTTCGCTGCACCACAAAATCTCGTCGTCCACAGAGAAGCCTGCCCTGAGCTGCCAGTTGATCAAGCCCTGCTTGATCAACGTCCCCTATTAGACAACAAGTGCACGCAGAGCTACCAGCTGAACAGCATGCCGACTATTCCCGGCAAGCTGGACGAGCAAGCCAATTTACACCAATCAAGGAAACATCGGGAGATACCATCACTACCGTTAGCAGGCACGACCAACGGCTCGGTTTGATCTGGACGTCCAAACTAGGAGCCACTCTTGGGGAAGGACGACTTCAGCCAGAACGGCGGTGATCGAGAGGCTATCGGAGATGACCCACTTCGCGTAGCTTCTCCCTCCTTTTGCAGCGGTAATCGGGTCTGCCGCCCCATCAAGCGCCGACCAACCGGCCAGTATTCAAGCACATGGCCCTTGCCTTGCAGGCACTCTCAGAGACTCGAATAGGGGTAGGTATGGGCTGTAGGACCCTGGCTATGCACGTACACTACTCCCCGTAAAGACTTACGGGTGCCGTACGGGTGTGGGACCCGAACAGCTGTGACTAAGGGAACATGGCTCTCATCCCGACCATACAGTGACCCAATCTGCAACAGGTGCCGGGTGATACATACCCCTCAAAACCGTCTCTCCGCCCCTTTCGCTCTGATCACATCGTTCGGTCAGGCTTCGCTGACAGATCAGCCAGACGCGGGCGGTGCGGGCGCCCTCCGCCAGGGTATCACCAGCCGCGGACCGCGGATTATGACGCCACGACGAAGGTGTCTAGACCTCCGGGATGGTCTTCAAAGGGCCCCTGCAGATACTCAAGCAGAGGGGAATCCCTTGTCGGTGGCCGCCGTCCCGGGGGTTCACCAGTGCCCTGCGGCCCCTCCATGGACAGAAGGCTATGAACGGTCACTGTCCTAGAATGTTCTGCACACCGTCTAGCGCTCGACCATGGACGTTGCAGAGCGATCAGCAAGCGACCCTGGACCCTTCGGATCAGAGGCATACCGGAGATGCTCTACCCGTTTGAAAAGTATTTTATAAGAGAGGGAGCCAGCGTGGCGCATAGGATGAGTACCTCCGCTACCATGCCCGACTTGAGCAATGAGTAGGCTTCTGTAGTTATTCACGATATCCTGAGCGTAGGTATATCATTTCAGCCCCTTTCCGCCTAAAACCAGCGCGTCGACAGCGACGAGACTCCTTGGGAAGTACGCTTCGACCTTAACATAAGTCGTCTCGCGCCCCGCAGCCCACAATATCCTTCCGCGAGGTTAGCCATACGCGCGTTCCCCCACATACACAACCCCCGCCCCCCCCCCCGGCCCCATCTAGAGTACAGAGTGCAGCGTTCTCCGATATTTCAAGTGCACCGGCACGAAAGCTCTTCCAGGAGACCATTTTTAGCTATCAAGAATCCCAAATCTACTCGATGCGTGGGCATATCGGGCCAAGTCTAGCGATTTCCACCGGTGGCGTCGCTCGCACATGCAATCCTCGAGGAATCGAGCGGCGCACATGCTATAGCTACCGCGGCTATGACAATGACAAGCTGCCGCGGATGGGGAGACCCGGGGCGAGATTAAGGGGGTTACGTAATATGATGAGTCTTCGGGGGTGGTGAATCAGCAAAATACCCTTATGAATCGCTTCCAAAGAAGAATAGGGGAAGAACGAATACGGCTTCCCCGACAGCATAAGCTAGCTGGAGCGAATAGTGAGTGGTGTTTCAATTAACCAGAGTATTCCCTTAAAATTATAGAAGTATACACCTTGACCAATCGTGTACATCTTATGGAGTTTTAGCAGCTCTTACCTACTTACTCGGAGCATGCTATTAACTATTAATATGACCGAATAATTAAGAATCTACGGTTCGTAGTTTTAGTCACAGGAACTCTTCGAATCAGGGCTTCAAGAAGCGCCCTATCATCCATGGTGTCGTGATGCGTTTGATACGTAGATATTACCGAAGCCACGAACTACGTAGAAGAAGAAACCGGGAATACGTTCCCTCAGAGGCTACTTGCCTAGGAACTGAGTTCCAAAACTATCGTTCCATCATTCTCTCGCCCGAAAAGGTGTAGAAGTCATCAAAATCAAGCGTGACCCCTATACATCAATTAACGTGTATTTGCCCATAACCCCGTCCGGCAAAGAGCCACTTACTTCGTACACATCATACATACGAGCTCCAACCACTCTTCTCCGAAGCATGGTGACGTTCCGTTGACCTCTTCGCTCCCCCCCACTTCCACCCATCCCAATGTCACCCTCCTCTCACTCACCCCCGAGCCATATACCCAACCAAAGCAAGCGGTCATTAGGGAAGATATCTTAAACAAAGCCGCGCCTCCGGGCTTGAACCTCACCGACGCCACCACGATCAGTTATACATTAAACCAGGGAGCGGCGGAACCAACGCCACTCGAACTCTTCAACACATGCATGTACAACTTTAGCGAGAGGGCGTCCCGTCGGGGTCCCAACCAGGGTCAGAATGGCGCGGCCCGTCCCGGTCTTTGGCGGGGGAGCAATATCGGGGAAGAGGAAAAGCAGAAAAGAGGCCCAAAAAAGGGGGAAAAAAATATAAAAATATAAAAAAATAAAAATAAAAAAATAAAAAAGGCCGAAGAAAAGGAAAGGCCGACCCGATTCCACCCGGCCCAGGCAGTCTCCCAAGCCAGAGGCATTGCGCCTTTCAAGCTAATTTTCTTACCAGGGTAAATTGTTTTTACAGGCCCCCTCCCGAAACCATGCCACCACTGCACCACACCGTAGCACGTTTTTGTTTGGTATTATTTCTGGCTCCATTGATAACCCGTATATTACCAAACATGCCCCGTATGCAATCACGTAGCTGATAATCACGGCGAAAAGAAGTAGCCGCAACGCAGGTACGTACGCACGTATGTATAGCCCTCTGCGAACCACGGCCGGGGTGAGTTACTTGAGGCAAGGTAGCCAACGACCGGCTGTGGAGCCGCATTACTGCCCGTGTCTCTATCCGTCCAGGCCCGCGGGTCTGAGATCCTAGAACTTAAAAGCGTTTCGGTAACTGTCCGGTTCAGGATGGATCTTCTGCGGTTCTGGGCGTAGGTAGCTTACGTACGGAGGAGAAATCGATAGACATTTGATCGATTACGACTGCTAGATCACACAGGGAAGCAGGCAGCATCTAGTTGAGCGAGGCACACGTAAAGCATAAAGCACCGCCTAAAGCATATCACGTCGAGCTCACGCAACAACACACAAGCACCTCAAGGCGCAAGCTGGTGCCTACGGGCATTCAGGATGCAACGATGGGTATTAGGAGGAAAGCAATGCTTAGGTAACACGTAGCTGGCGTCAACACTATCCCCGGCAAATTTACGCAGGTAGGAATGCCAGTCTTCATTCATCGTGGGCCCGAGGTTCCGTAGAAAGGACACCCTTCGCTTGAGTAACCCTCGCGATGACGTCGTCTCCGAATGCCCCTCCCTCCCTTAACAATGGTATCTCCACCGAAACTTGCAACCGCCGAACTCCGGGTTTCCGTATCCATGCATATTCGTAAACGCTGACGCAGTAATCTATGTAATGTACAATGCATTTCGTGTGGTGTTCATCAGGACGTAACAGGGCGTAGGAGGATTGAAAGAAGACTGAATGGCGTCAGGCGTCAGGATTGCGCCTGGGCACGGCCAGCGGAGTCGGATCCGGTATCGGGAAGGGTGGCGGCATCAGACACGTCGGAACCGCTGCCGCCCTTCGCCGCGGCCTCGATGGCAAACAAGCGCGCAGCTCTGCCTTCTTTCTTGCGCGGCTGTGGGGCTGCGAAGTCCTAGTCAGCTGGGCCTGCGGTTCGGTATCATGATGAGAACTTACCTCGTCCGTTCTCCTGGACGTAGAAGCGGCGCAGCAAAGACACGGCATCATCACGGAGGTAACCTCCCTCGACAGGATAGCCGCGTTCGACATTGCCACCATCGCCATCTTCTTCGTCGCGTTGAATCGGGCCAACTCTGCCTCTGACGATGCGCCCAACGTCTTGAGGGCCGTAACCGTTCTGGTATGGTCGGTTATCCGGCTTGGATACCGCTTTAGAGTTAAGATGGATTCTGAACACACCGCCAGTTCCACCAAACTTGTCATTAACGGCGCCGAAGTAGACTTTCTGGATGCCTAACTGGCGAAGAAGGGAAGCGCACATGACGCAGGGCTCGACGGTGACGTATAGGACACACTCGTTTATAATGGCGCGGTCGACCACAGGGGCCGGGTGCAGCTTCTGTCCGTAAGGAAAGATGTGTCCGTCGCTGGGATCCACATCACCCCAGCAGGCATCGTCCAAGGCTGGGTTGTTAACGCCCTCGACGTCGCCTCGCTCCTTTCGCGAGAACAAGGCGGACAAGGCCATAAACTCAGCATGGCGAGTACCATTGCGGGTCACGTTGGTAGCATTCATACCTTTGGCGATGATCCTGCCATGGTAGACGAGAACGCAACCGACGGGGGTCTCATTGGTATTCAGAGCAAGTTGGCCCTATCGAGCGTTAGCGAGTCGTTCAATTCGGAGTTCAATAGGTGTAACGGTGGTGACGGTATCCACAGGTGCGGAAGGGACGGCACCGTGGAGCTAGATCTCTCCACGTGAAGCCTGGCATTAAACTGTGAAGCGGTCACGGACGATGGGATAGAAGGGGCATGGGCAAGTGTAGTTGACCGACATCAGTAATAGCATGTAGGATACACAGTGTAATGAAACGACAATAAGGCATCACCTTAAAGGACGGAAAAGAGAATCAAGATGCGTCGAGACCGAAAACTCACCATCTCAAGGGCCTCGCGCATGAACTTGAGGTGATACTCCCGCTCCTTTCGCTCCTCCTCCGTCTTGGGCTCAATGAGGCCCGGCAAGGCAGGAGGAGGAAAATTAGTCTTGGGCGCAGACTGCTTGTTCAAGAGAGGATGCGTCACTACGACGGGAACGGGCAGCGGCGCGGCATCTATGCCGACAGCGGCGTCAGCGGAACTCGGACCAGGAGCCTGAGCCGGTGCAGGCGTCTCGTCAAATGTGAGACCGTCGATGGCGGTGCGCAGCTGGTCGACCTGGACGTTAGGGGGCATGTTCTCTTGATTCTTGGGCTGATTTGCGGAGACCGGGACACCATGGCCGGTAACGCTGTGGGTACCCGGTTTCTGCGGTAGAAGCTTATTCTCACTTGCGGCAAGTGGTGTTAGGGTCGGCTGTTGGGAATTAGCGGTCTGGGATACGTCCTTGGAAGGCGCCATATTTTCCTTCTTGTCGTCGACGCCCTGTTTGGTGGGGGAGGATCGGCGGCGGTTTCTGGCGCCTCCTCGTCTGGCTCCGTCCTGTCTCTGGGAATCGGGTTGGTGGTTGGGCTTCGTGTCACGTTGGTTAGTGGCGGGAGCGGCAACAGCCGGGACTGGGATCTGATTAGAAACCGGACGCTGTGGTGCGGCCTGTTGACTAGGAGGTGGTCCAGGGCTAGCGGTATTGCCTCCCTTGTCAATTTGCTGCTGGCCGGTAGTAGATGCAGAACCGGTGCCCCGTCTATCCAGTCCCTGTCCGGATCCAGGTCCATGTCCATTGGATTTGCCATTAGCATTAGCGCCGCCGCGCTTCTGGGCTCCGCGTTTCTTAGAGGCAGGCATAGTCTCTTCGTCCTCGGATGCAGCACCACCGCTCTCGATATCAAACTCCTGGGCGTCGCCGTCGTGGTGTTGCTGCTGGTCGGCGAGGCCGTGATTGTGGGCAGGAGTAGTAGTGTTTGGGTCGAGGGAGTATGGTGTGGAGGGACCCTCGTGATTACATGGAATACGCGGTTGTTGTCTTTGTGTAGGCGTTGGGGGGTCGTTTCTTGTTTTGGTGAAGCGAAAGATACGGGTGAACACTTGGATGAAAGACGCAAACAGCGCCTGCCAAAGGTTCGAGATGTAACCTGAGATTTCGTGTCCCGTCATTGTTTCCAGTTTCCCGCTCCTTCCCCCGACCAACAGATATTGTACGATGCTTATTATACGGTTTCTATTCTCTAACCAATAAAACAAAGGTGAAGGGTCACCATAGACGAGATGAAAAGGAGCACGTGACTATGGTTGGGTCGACTAAGCAGCTCTTATTCGATATAGGGTTGGGAGTTCTTTGGTGGTACTAGAACACCTTCTTTCATCCATACATCTATCACCTCCGCATCTGAGCGTATGGCGCCAAGCGGTGGCCTCGATGAGCTCGAACCAGATCTCTTGACCCGAAGGCGTGAGACAAGCTCAGCTTACCAAGGAAATATAATGCGCTCCGCTACACCGTTCAATATGTGCTTTAAGAATAAACAGAAGCCACTCAGTTGGACGAGGGGTGAGAGAGAAGAAGACCACAAGTAATTCCAGGCGACGGACGGCTGAATGAATTAAAGGGGAAAGGGGAATGGCTGAATGGCAGCCTGAGATTTTTCTGAGGCCGTTAAATTTTATTCAGCCAATGCAGGGGCGGCGCCGTTTGATGAAGAACCGGTCGATCCCCCACACTATTCAGTTGCAAGGCATTATATTGCCTAAATAGGCTTAGAGTATTCAGACACTATGCACTTAAGAGGGCCAAAAGACCTGTTACCTAAGCAAGAAAATTAAGTCACGACGAATAGGAGTCAGTCCCCTCCTTCATACTTTCGGTATGACCATTGATTTATCCGGTGACTTCAAATACGCATCCTACGTAGTTGCATCCAAGGACTGGTGCTTCAGCCAAATCATATCTCGTCGAGACAAGATACAGTTAATAAAAAGTGGCCAGGAGTCGTATTGATATATATGTCTAAGTAAGCTAAGATCTAACGAGTGGAAAAGCACTACCCAAAGCTCACCGTCAATCAGCTGGACCGACTCCCGACCAGCGCATGTCTTTCCTCTTCCGCAAGCTACCACCGCCTCAATGCTAAGTACTGTACAACGGGTATCTCGAACCAATGAAATTATGTGCTATAACCGCGCCGCTGACCCCTGCACCAACCATAACTGCCATCCCAGGCTATCTCCTTCGGCGCCAGAAGGTCACACGATAAACGGGAACTTCAATGTGGGTTTAGTTCTGAAATAAATATAAACTTCGTACCCAGTCAAATAACACCAAACCCAGTAGTTATGGAGTAAACTGCTGTTTAAGTTCACGGCATTCGGTTATTGTCTGACCTTCTGGCACCCAAGGAGATATGTTCCCGAACCATAGGCCGTTGGCCTCGTCCAGGACGTCGGCCTCTCCAAGCAGATGACTGCGAAAATAGGCTTTTGCCTATGACACATCGGAAGTGAGAGAACCTCTGAAGAGCATCAGACACATAAGATCTGGCCCCGGTCGACCCGACGGTGAACTGTCCTGCGAAGGAAAGACGTTGCGCAGACAGGCCCAGCTTGTCTGCACAGGGAGAAGTCTGTCGCCACAGCCCTACGAATGCTGAAATGACGAACAGGGTGCCAACAGTGAGTGACACCGCGGACTTCGAGAAGAGCGCGAGAGCAGTGAGACAGACAAAGACTGCAATCTCGACACGATCTGGTTGGTGGAGTATGCTTGGCGTTCCTTCACCTCTAAGAGGGGAGCGCTGTTTGGACTCATAGAGACACATAGCTGACGTCAGATCAGTGTCTTCAAGACCCATCTTCTCTGCAATAGAAATAGTACTAGCGGCAATATTTGTCTCTCGTAACCCTCCTTGCTTGGCTGAGGACCTAGTACTGTAGGTTCCGGCCACAGGGGAGAGACTAGCAGCATCAGCACTCGTCGAATGACTGACTGTGCCGGTTGAGCATCTCCCTGAAGTACTCCTCAGACTAGAGACAAGGTTGCCCTGCTCTGGTTGGGCCGTCGAAGTCTGCAATGAGTTGGACCTGAGCCCAACGGATGACACATGACGCTCGCGGGCATGTGTCGAATCATGCCTGACATTAACTGCTGAGGACAGTGAGGATTCGCCGCTCATAGTTTTAAGATTATCCGGCATTAGCGGCGTGCGACTCGAAGTAGCAGATGCTTGAAGGATGACTTGAAATTTCGTCCTTGACCGGCTACTCTGTGTAGCTTGTGACTCCTCTGCCGACGCCCGATGCATATAGCCTGAGTCGATGGCTGCTTCCCTACGCAGCCCAGGAGGTACATTGGGATCACGTGGCGGAATCAGGGGCGGTTGAGGATTGTTGCCCGCGGGAACCTGCTGATTGTCCACCCGGGCAAGGCCGGTGCATCGAGTAGCATCCGCTGCTGACTGCAGACTTGATCGAGACTTATCATGTGATGAGCCTGGCGCCGGTATCGTTTCCTGTCCGGAGAACAGTGAGGCTTGATGGTCTCCCGCAACGGAAGACTGCCGTATTGATTCCGTAGATTGGCCGGCGTTGGGCAGACGGTCATTGAGCTCACTCTTGTGTCTATGGTCGCTGACACGCTCATATGATCCATCATTCTGGTGGCCTCCAAGATGATCAAAGCTCTCCTGCTGAGGCGAAGCCGCTGCAATATCCCTTGAGAAGCCAAGATCCTCATCAGAAGTCGAGCCTGGCGAGTAGAGGTTGAAGTCGAGATAGTTGGTGCCACCTTCGATGCCGCCAGGGTTGAGATACGGCAGGGTCGGCGCAACTTCTCCGCTCGCAAAGGCGCCTGCATAGGCCACGCCGTTGTCGAAAGTAAAGTCGCCGGCTGGTGTGAACTCGAATCCATCCCAGCTGAGTCCCCGAGTAGCGGGAGTAAATGGCTGCGATGGCGAAGTCGAGTTAGTGGAGGATGTCGTCGGCGAGAAGTGATCCACGTTAAAGTTGTAGTCTTGTTGTACCGCGGTCGAGTCGTCGCCGTAGTTGATGAACTGGTCCCAGTTCTCCATCTCAGAAAAGATGTCGATCTCGTCAGTAGGAACAAAGGAGTCAAAGGAAGACATCCACTCCGGAGAGTCACTTGTCTCCTCCGGCGGATAACGTGAGCCGGCGAATGATGCTGATGGGAAGACCGCGGTGTGGTCGGAAACGCACATTTGGGGGTTCGCCACCTTTGCTGCTATTGATGCCTTCTTTACCTTCTTATGCGACTTCGGCTCCGGAGGTTGGGATTGAGACGACGATCGCTTCTTGTGGCTGGGGTCGCAACGGACCTTCTTCTTGCGGCAAGACTCACACGCCTTGATGATTCGCATCAGGTGGGCGTGGTCGCGCTGCTCCTTGGTCTTGCAACCACGCGATGCTGAATTTGTGACATCTACGCCATCCTTGGTCATGATCTTCATACCTGGCATGTGGGAGAAGTCGGAAGCAGTCGCCTTCTTGGACGGAGACCGGGGTTTTGATGTCGAGGGCGAGGCGGTATTGGCCCATTGGCCCTCTGGCATGACCGGCGATGTGTTGAAAGAGCTGTAGCCTGAATCCTGCAGGCTAGCGGGAGAGTCCAATGAGTTGGGCACAGAGGACGGGTAGACCAGGAAGAACTTGAACAGCTCGCCGGTCGCGATGCTGTGCTGCACGAACTCACAGGTCACAACAGTGCGCTTGTCCAGGATTGAGGCATTTCCAGGGACATAAGCGTCGATCATCTGATCCAATTCCTTAGAGCCCATCGGAGGGAAGAACTGCAAAGCGGCTCCAACCGAAGGCTGATGGACGGAGAAGCCCATCAGGTTGTTGTTGTTATTCTGCGAGGACGACATAGTTCCAGTGTTGCGAATGGCGGGGCTGTAGTTGAAGGAATCCACTGTGAACGATTTGACGGTCGTTGTTAAGATGTAATTATAAGGTAACACAACCGCTATTGTATAACGATGTCTCGCAGATATTTGTTATTAACGAGATTGTTCCAATTAGTTGATTCTGGAGCAGCTGTCAATTCCCGTCACCATGCGCTCCCAGTGGCCGTTCGTTCTCACCTTGCTGTGTGCTGCGCAAGGGGGCCAATGCCTCGGCCGACACCGAATTATATGAAGATCCGCCGAAGCCAACTCGGAAGATTTGCGCGTTGTATACGTTAAGGGGAAAGGGACATAGACGAGGCTATTAGTGCTCAGCTAGACGACTGATGTGAGGATGGCCGTAACGAGTGTATAGGCTATACTAGCTGACAAAGGGGTGGGTGGGTGGTGGTGGTGGTGGTGGTGATTGTCAGCAATCAAGGCAAACAGAACCCACAGAGACCTTGTCGAGGGTCAGGAGCCCTTGACAACAATGCCTGACGGGGGGGGATTGCAGTGAGGTCTCGAAAGGAGATCAATTGCAGTTCACGATGACTAAAGTAGAAGACGAGAGAGAAGAGAAGAGAACAGCTCGAAGCTCGGGGAGGGAGTCACAAAGCGATATTTGACTTTCTAACTGAGGCCTCAATGGGGAAAGCATCAGCTGCAAAGCCTCGTTGAGAAAACCCCCCGGTCGATCGAAGTTCACGGCGAGCAGAAGCGGTTTAACCTGGTCTGGAGGTGGGGCTGAAACCGGCCAATGGAGAGAACACCGCTATGGAGCCGGGAAGTCTTAAAGGCCGATATAAGTACTGTCGACGCCAAGCGCTAATGTCAAGCGGTGGTCCGCTAGATAAACGCTAACGTACTCGGCCCTAAAGTACTATCCCAGGTATCTGCATAACGCATGCAGAGATGACTGAGGCATCAACTTTCGGCGAGAGTGTGATTGGACAATCCATGATGAGTCAGACCCGCTCTGGTCCCAATTCCGTTCCGTGATGGCTGTGTCTCTGCCTCGACCCACCCGCTGGTTATCGGCTTACAAGATGTCTTTACAGTAGCATGCATTACGCTCAATGGGATTTCGCTGTGCTCGAGACCTTTCACCATCTTCGATGACCTTGACTAGCAGTCCCTTGTGAACACGGGGCTGGACCAAGTAGACATCTACCGCAACGCCGAGCCCGAAAACGGTTTGCCAGCTGCAACCATAAATCCTTAGGTAGCCAAGCCACCAGGAGCACAAGCTTTTTGAGTCACCCGCAGAACATCGATCAATAAAAGGGCGTCAAAACTCCAGCCCTAGCTATTAGTAACTCCCAAGACGGGGGGGGTACCGTAGCCCTGGCAGTTCGTCAGACCCTCCACAGAATCGCCATCTGTCTAGTTAAATTGCACGACGTATTTAATAAGTTGTTTTAAGCGGTCTTGTCGGGAGTGCGCGTGTATTACCTAAGCTGCAGCGACCGACCGCCTTCTGCCCCTGGTCCCCAGGGACGAGACCACACAAGTGAGTTCGCCCTGTGACGCACGTGCGCGCCTGGTTCTTGAGCTCTCCTCTGTATGTAGCTCCCCGGCGGCCCTGCAGCAGCGGTACCTCTAGATTAGGGTATGGGTGCTGGAAGGGGCGCCTGGCGGCTTGGAGTGCAGACTGAGAATGTCCTCTGATACAAGATATAAGCACCCTAGGCCGGAGCTGAGGATGCAGGGTACGCGGTCGCGAACTGGAGGGGCAAGAAGCCTGCCTACCTATATACTCTACAGAGGTCGGTACTAGGCAGGTACCTGGCACGCCGTTACTAACGCTAAGCCATACACTGCTATGATAGTGCTGTGCTCTACGTGTCATGCTAGTCTCTATCCTCTATTTTTTCCTACCCCTATACAAAAACTCATGGGACGTGACATCCACCAGTAGAACCGCCCACCGACAAGATGCCATCCAGTAATCCAACACGACGTCCCAGCGAGCACTAGCAAGCAAGCACACCTCGAGTGTTCCCTTAAGATTCCCAGAACCAGCGACATAGTCCATTCACTTGCCTACGCAATATCCCCTCAAACCCTCGAGCTATATATCAATCCGATTCAGCCGCCCCATAACCGGACGAGACTGACAAAACGATATACGCAGAAGTGAAAGGATATACTCGTCAACTCCAAATAACAAGAATAACCAAGCACGTGAAAGGGGGAGGGTATCAACGCTATGTAAAAGAAGAAAAGGCCACACGAATACCGCACCAGCCGACCGACTAGTTATGGATATATCGCCTCGCCCATTCGAAACAAAAAGGTCCGCCCAAAAGACAAAGCAACCCATAGCCTTCCCTGCTAGTAAAATTCCCCCCAGGGTGCAATACGGACAGAGAATGGCAGATATCCACAATAGGCTCCTATCCAAACTCATAGCCCATCAGTCGTGACGCGGCATACACATGGCAGGGATCAAGAGCCGGACATGGCAGACACGGTGAGCTGCCATTGCTACCGACGGATTGATCAGGTCCCGGCGGGAATCAACGCCCTCCGCGCTTCGACACAGAATCCGCCGCCCGTCCCGAACCCCTTAACGATCCACGTAACCACGAATCCGAGTACCAGTGCGCCAGCGGGCAGCCAGCAGACGACGTCCAGATCCCTCGAGTACGTCAAATTTGAGGCGAGGGAGAGGAGGATGGCGATGGTCGCGACGCAATGTACTAGGACGAGGAGTAGCAGACGGCGGCAGCTGTTCAGCAGGAGACGGGAAGCCAGAAACCGTTGGAGGAGGCTACACTGCACAGCTTTGCAGCAGCAGGGGAGGAAGGGACAGGCACCCGCATCCACACTTCCGCTCTTGCCGCAACTTCGGTGCGTCGCCCGGTGACCTGCTTCGGCATGGCGGGCGCACGGCGCGAAATCATCGTCGGTGTCGAGCCCACACCGGCGGTGCTGGTATTGGTGATATCCACCGCCACCGGACGAAAACGACGCCCATGCCCCGTACCGTCCATCACCGTTAGCACTACTCCCTCCATTTTCACCTCCAGGACCCCGTGCATAGTCATTCCAATCACCGTCACCGCGCATATCCGAAGAGAATGCGCCGTCTGAGTAGCCTGATAACAGGGACTCCTCCTCTTCCACCGATTCATCTGTCGTAGAGCCGTAATACCATTGTTGCAAGGGGTAACCGTATGCCGAACAACCGTCAGTTGGGCATCCGGAGGGGATATTCCAGCCAGGATAGAAACTGTTACACGCCAAGCAGAATGACCATTGCGCCTCGGGTTCTGCCTCTTGGAAGGGATGGTGCGCGGTTATGAAGTGCGCGGCGAGCTCGTGAAACTGACCTGTCCACCGGCAGTTACCCTCGTCGCCGAGCGGTGATCCAGCAGTGAAGTACGAGTATGACTCCGCGTTCGCGATATGTGGCGATTTGTACTCGCACTGCCAGGGTTCTGAAGTAGATTGGCCCAGCCTCTGGCTCCCTATGGCGATTACCGGGCGCACAGCTTCTTGTTGAGATGGCAGTAGCTGTCCCAACGTTGAAGATGGCGCCACAGTCGCGCCTGGATAGTAAGGCTGTCCGATGGAGTGCTGTACTAATTGCTGGTTTAGGTATATTGTATTGGGATCGAACTGGTTGACCAGGTGCTGAATATTCTGGCGGGCGGCGGACGGCGACTGGAGGATATCTGTGGACTCTAAGTCGTCGTTGTGAACCGAGGAGTCGGTCTCAGTGCCTCCGCCTGTACCGAAAATATGGTGTTCCACAGGCTGACCGAAGGTACTTGAGCCAGTCGGTGCCAACTGCGGCCTAGGTCTGGATCGTGGTTGACGGTGTGTGTGTCTTTCAGGGTCGTGCCTCGTAAGGTAGCCTGCTTCTAGCTTGCTAAAGTCATAGCAATCGCACTGACGAATGTTAGAAAAACATATCGAAACAGTATGGTTGTAGCCAGTGCCCTTACTGTTGTTTTCCTCTTCCGGTGCCTTTCGCATGGGAGCTTCAGTTTTCGCTTGACAGCAGTCGCTAACCTAGTTTTCTCATCGAGCGGTCGGCGCCTCCTGCCACGAGGCTTTTTTCCCTGGCCACCATTCGTCACAGCAGAGTTCTGGATGGGTGATGCCGGCGGACCCCCGGAGTAGGAGCTGGCATAGCTTTCATTGGTGAAGCTTCTAGTCATGTTGGTAGCCGTGGCGGGACTTAGCAGGTCTCCATTTGCCTGAGCTGCGACATAGTTGTGGGGATTATGGCGCTCCTGTTCCTCTCTGATCTCGTTGTACATCCTTTGAGTCTCTTCGTCTGGGTCTATGACAATCTTAAAGGGAGTATGACTCGTGGAGCTGCGAGAAGTCGACGGGGTACGATGTGGAACCGAGCACCACTGGTCACATTGATATTGCTGCATGTTGGATAACTAGAGGGCGCAATGACCGCAGTGATTCATACACCATACAGCCTTGCTGATAGTAGCCTGTGGCAGCAGTTTGCCTACGGGGAGATGAAATGCTTCAGGCAGCTGTCGAGATTGGAAGTACAGTATACTCAGAACAGATAAAACAGCGTGTGAAGCATATGCTAGACAATCCGGGTGAAAGGTTTGGAAAGAGGGTTAAAGACAGGTTAAGGCAGTGAAAGAATATGAGTGTGACTCGAGGAAAGGACAAACTCAACTCGCCCTGTACTTGTTTCAATAGTCGAGGCTCACAAGGCAGATCAGATCGCCTGCTCACCCATTTTTTTGGGTTGCCTACTTTCCATCTTTCTCGTGGCTCGCGGCCAGGTGAGATGCGCACACCCTACCTGCGTTGCATCCACCCCCATCGTACGCTGTCCAAACCAGAAGAATACGTCTGGAAGTATACTAACCGACCAATGGAGGCTGGAATTGCAAGTGACGGATAGCATATAGAGATGCTCCAGGCCGTATTGTTTTGATACAGCATTGGAAAGCATGGGCTATGGAATGAAAAAAAGAATCCTTACAGCGGCTTCTTTCGCCCGTTTCGCATTTGAGGCCAATAAGGCCAATACGCCCAATCTTCGGTGAATACTAGCCTGGGTGTCATGTGCAAGAAGTACGAATTTGACAATGAAGGGACGAGGGCCGGGAGGTGTTTTGTCGAGCTCGTAAATGCGGGGTTGGGTAGGACCGACTTCGGCCGCCTGTAACGTTGGCTAGAGGAGCGTGACACAAACATGTTCACAGCTACGTACACAGGCGACCAATGAGCGGCAGGCACTGTAACTATTCGGGCTGTTCCATATTTCCAAGCCATGTGTATTGAGGAGCATACAATTTGCCCCGACCATCTATCGACGCACCTCTCCGCCGTGATATGCAGTCGTTCAGCAAGTAACCAGTTGTCGGTCAAGCTCCGCTCGGACCGGCTCCCATCCCCATTATGAGGATTTTGAGGCGGAGTAGTCCTGAAGTCGGCAACGTTCAATAGTTTTATGAGTAGCTGGTTTGCCCGACCCGGGCGTCGTCTCGTGTGGGCCGCTTGAATTCAAACAAGTCAAATGCCTCTCGGCTCCACGGCCCTCCGTTCGCTCTTGCAAATCCAGGAAGCAGCTTAGAAACTTCTTTCGCCTGATTCCCAGGTTCGGCTGACCTTTTTGCATTCGAAGACTTAGTGAAACCCGTGCTTATCATTTCTGATGGTAGGGGACACCGGGGAAGCTGCCCAGCCGCATCCGCTGGCCTGGCAGCCTTTCTTCCCCTCGTGGCCGGGTTAGTAATCCTTCGAGCCGCCATCGGCTTTGACATTTTCGCTTCTGCCACCTCAGTCGTAGACTGCTGTGCGGCTGTACTCAAGTTCGGCATGTCGTTTCCTGCATTGTCCTGCTGCTGTGCAGGGTTTGAAACGATAGGAAACCGAGGCCCAGTCGGGCCCACGTCCGCCGATACAGTTTGCTGTGCAGTTGGCTCCGACTCTGAAGTATTACCCTGAGAGGAGTTTAGATTTTGAGGTGCGGCCACGGGGAATGGAAATTGTGACTCGGGCGCATCTCGGCTTTCTTCAACATCGCGACTCCCGGCGACCACTGCTTGGGGCGTAGACACTGGTCTCTGACCCTTCTCACCGTATTCCAACCCCTCATGGACATTTGCCGGTAACTGCTCTCGATTCGTATCCTCTGAGATGGGGTGCACAAGTTTTTCTGGGTTGGCAGGCGGCCGGGCGGTCTCCCGAAACGGTCCAGCCGCTACCAGCCTCTGTGGCTCCACTGCATCTGTAGCAACTGGTGGGGACGTTGTTGCAGGGTTCTGCTGGGAGATACGCGATGGATTCGGCCTCTCTTTTTTTGAAACTTCAATTTCTCTGCCGTCTCCCTCCTCTTCGTCGCTGTCATGGTCGAAAACGAAGCCAATGAGCTCCCTACTGCGTATGCTCTTCTTTATCTTAGTTAACCGAGGTGCTGTGACTTCTTCTGACAGGTCAGACTCCTCCTCGTCTCGAGCCTCGTGCCGGCTCGTGTTAGTCTGCTCGACAAGGACATCGTCTGTATTAGCTGCACCTGGATTCCTTGTCCTTCTGGATCTTCGCTTTCTCGCTATTGGCGAACTAGAGACGTCTAGCTGAGGGCCGTCTTGATCTTCGTCTGACGGGGCTTCCGGTCGCTTCTTCCTAGACACTCTGCGTGGCGGCGTCGTCTCCATGGTTTCGAATAGATCGTCGTCCAAATTCCCTACCACCTTCTCTACTGCATTCTCATCGTCGGTCTCGTGTAGCGGAGATGAGACCACAGTCATTCTTCCTCGCCGGCCCCTTTTCGAGGCTCTCTCACGAGATTTCGACCCACTTTCCGACAAGTCACGACTAGGGTGGTCTCTCTGTACGCCTCCTGGCGGATCATCGTCAATATGTGTGACTGCTTCCATCTGGGATACCTGTAGGGCGGTGTCGAGTCCTTTATTCGGTCGATTCTCCCAGGTCTTTTCTTTATCACCGGAATCTTCGGAAGCTATAGGCTTGGACTTGCCCCTGTTATTGGTGGCGTCTCCGAACGCGTCAGAAGAGATAGGAGAGTCGTCTAAGAAGTTCCTGGCTGAAATTGATCTTGATTTCAATGACGGCTTAGTTCCCGCCGTTGTGTCAGAAAGCATCAACAAGCCCGGTTTCTTCCTTGGCTTGATGCGCAACTCTGTTCTAGAATTCCCCACGGGGACCTGAGGGTCGAGATCCTCTCTTGCCATCTCGTCTACAATGCGATCCTTTGGTAACGAGCGCGATGCCAACGCTTCCGATGGAATTTGATCGAGATCTGATATCATCCCCTTTATGGCGTCCCCACGCACTTCTGATTGCCTAACTTTCAGCCATTGTTCTTGCTCTTCGCGTGTCCTGGCGACTTTGTTAAGAGACTTGTCGTTCAACAACCGACGCTTTGCCGAGTTTTCATTACTCCGTCGATTAGCAGAATCGAGGAGGGCCTGGGTCTCATTCACTGGGACAATCTGCAGAGGATTACGCTGCTTGCCATCAGATCCTCGGTTCTCCTTACTCGGTTTCGAGAGCATAGAAGCAGCAGCATCAGTATCAGTAGCGATAGGGTTCCGGTCTCGTTCTGGACTCTCCTCAGTCAGAATAGGAGAAGAAGATAGGGGCGGCTCGGGTCTTATTCGTGGTGGGAGTTCTGGAGGTCTCTGAGGTGCACTTGACAAGAGATTGGGCCTCGCAGAGAGACCTCGTGGCATCGGCGCAGCTGCTCTCGGAGCGGAGAGCGCTGATGCCGTGTCACTATCACGACTGCTTTGATCGGATGAGGTCGGACATGGGTCACCTTGTCGAGCCAAGACGGGTTTCGCCGGCTTATGACGCACGGGTGCAGGGCTCATGGGACGTCCGGACAGAGTCAAAGTAACGCCGAATAGACTTTGCGCATAACCGCTCTTGCTCGGGGGAGAAACATCCCTCTTTCTCCGTTTGGCAGGACGGTTAGTGTTATTCTGCGGCGACTGTTCCAACTGCTGTCGTCTCTGCTCGTAAGGGGACTCGGGCGGAATATGGGCGCGACCATGATGGCCGGTTGGTGTCCCAATTAAGTGGTGAAGAGGTCGGTGACGGAGTTGGAAGTGAGGTGAAGCGGCGGCGGCAGCAGCCAGGGGTGGCTGAGGCGCGGCCGGCTCAAGCGTGGGGTGTCGTCGAGTCACAGCAGCAGACTGCCTCTGAATTTTCTCCTGGGCCCGCTTGTCGATAAGTTCGGACAAGTCTTGGTCTCGGCTGCCGGTGCATTCAGCAACCTGGACGATGGTACCGCCTCTTTCAAGCTCTAACTCCTCGCCGTCGCCGAACTCGAAATCCTCGCGCCAGTGGGTATCCCCCACAAAGTTGCCGCGCTCATCATAAACCATAACCCGCTTGTTGAAAGTGTGATACTTGAGTCGTCCATCTTGCCAGCGTTTCTGTTTCCGGCGAAGATCGTGGGTGAAAAGACAGACGAATTCCAGAACGAGGGCACTACTCGAGGCTGTTTGATGAAGGCCGGTGGACGTTGCTGCGGAACTCTGCATGGCTTGTACAGCTGCGGCCATGTCTTCGTTTATATTAGCAGCACATGGGAGTTATGCCGCTGGATTGGTTGTTACGTGGGCCGTGGGTGAGGAAGCCTCACGTCATGATTTAGCTTTTAGAGGTAAGACGAAGAGTTGAAGATGTCGTCTGTCAAACTAGGCGGCAAAGTCGCCACGGTTATCGAATAGACTAAAAGCCGACCAGCCGACGCGACTGCAGCTCTTAAAGTTTATTGGCCCCCACCTTGCCGCCAAGGCGAAGCAATCGCGGCGAAAAGACACGAAGGCACGTGACCATAATACGGTCCACTAAATTATTTAGGTTCTGGTACCATAAAGGCTATGTTTTCCAGTTCCCCGCGTCGATTTATAACCTATCAGCCCACGTGTTTATTATCGTTGTCTGCTTAACACTTGATAAGAGATGAGAGAGAATTGAAGCCCTTTCAACTGCCCGTGAACTTGAATTGACTCTGGAACATGGCCTAGGGTTGGTTCTGACTTTAGCTGGTGTGACAGTCTTCCCTTTTCTACTTGCCCAGACGAGACGAGCAGAAAGATGCTAGTGCTTATAGGCAATGGAGGGCATCTCCCGTTTCGTCACACCAACCTACAGAGAAAGAGGAGCAGGATTGAGTCATGGGTGTCCGGAAAGGTAGCTCGCACCCTACCAACAACATCTCAGATACGAGAAAACCAACATTCCGGTGCGTTTCGAATTCTCCGGTCATCCAGCTTATGGCTAGTAGGCAGTTGCATTTGCAACTGCAGGTGATCGCCAAAGCGGGACAGGTACTCAAGTAGGTATGTTGGTTTGGCCCGCTACCTGTACGCATAGAATCAACCTTCCAGCCAGACTTTCATATCAGCGATACCCCTATTTCCAGGCGGGGCGAACGAAACAATACCGTAGGTATGTCTCAAGAGAGTCTCTAGAGATATCCGGATGACGCAAGGCTTGACCCGTCTCGGCAAGTCTGTGAAGGCTACATTACGTACTCACTGGTATTACATGCATTTTCGAAAGGATTGGAAGTACGGCACGGGCTGCACCTTGAAACTCTCAGACCCCCGGCAGCTCTGGAGTGTGGCCCCAACGGGGGGGAGTGACTGACCGAGTGGTATCGATAGTGGGGTGCAGAACCCCCCTCTGCCCGTGCTGCCGAACTCCATGCACCACTGCAGTTGACTTGCCTGCCCGCCGAGATCGACGCCAAATCCCACTGACGCAACAGGTGTGATACGCTTGTGCCAGCTTCGCCTCCTCCTCTTCTCCCCCCCGTCGCAACCCGCCCGAGAGCCTCAACCTTTCCGTCTCCGGTCTGCCATACGTCTCCTCACCTCGGGGAAAATGAGAACGTAACGTTTAACCCCAAATTACCCAATGGCACTTACATTTGCCTTCAATTGGTATTATTTCGCCTCTTCCTCTGTCAAGTCTCCACTCACATTAATAGTTCCGGCACACGAGTTTTGAGTGCTGCCAGCTACCGAACTAGTTACCTACATATTCTTCCAGCTGCATTACGTTGAGCTAGGTAGATGTCTTATCTCTACCAGCCCTATCTGGCCTCTGTAGCTATCACCGACATTAGGGCTACCTGCCAAGATGCAGTCGATGCAGAGACAGTTCGGGAAGCTTCTTCATAAGAGCCCTGGTGACAATGCGAAAGTTGCTATGCTCCTCAGCGATTACGAGGATGCCGACAGGGTTTTAGCTAAGGTACAGAGGCGCATGGATCTCTACCTAACACGACGACGACCGGTTGTCGCTATCCCGATAACACCCGTAGGCCAAACGCTGACAATCATGTCCTTCAGATTCTCGAACAGACCAAGTCATGGCGCGACTCGTGGGTCAGCTTGGTGCACGCCCAGCTGGGCCTCGTAACGGAATACGAGGGCCTTTGGGATCCCATTGTAGGCGCATCTGATGGCCACGGAAAGCTGGCCGCTCCCACTCCGGAGCTTCAGCTACAGCGCACGTTCAAACTTAGAGAGGCATACGCCGAGCTGAGAACTGACTTGCTCGAGGAGATTACCCTTATCGATTCGAGGATCATCAACCCCGCCACGGACGCCCGCGCTTGTATTACTCCTATGAGGAAGATCATTAAGAAGAGGGAGAACAAGCGGTTGGATTATGAACAGGCACAGGACAAGGCCAACAAGCTGCAAAGGAAGATTGGCCGGTCCCCCAAGGATGAGAAAGCGCTCGCGAAGGCCGAGGACGACATGGGGCGCGCGCAAGAGGTACTATATCCTCACCCCGAATATACGCGTTCGTGTGGGTTATTAACGAAATCGAGCGGATAGGAGTTCACCGCCGCAGACGATCATCTAAGGGAGACGCTACCTCCCTTAGTGGCAGCGACCTTCAGCATCATACCCCCGCTTCTCTCCTCCTTGGTCCTGATACAGAACAGGCTCCTGGGATTATACTACACGACTTTGCACAACTACTGCGAGGAGTTCAAATTCCCAACGCCGCCACCGCCGATGGAGGACGTGATCGAGGTCTTTATGACCGACTTCGACCCAGCCAGAACTGAAATCGAATCCATACCGTGTGTTGCGACTGGGAAGGCTGTCCGACAGTCATCAAAACTACCAGACGACTCTATCAACAGTCGCCCGCCGTCTGTTATAGAGAATGGCCCACGGCGTTCTGCCTCTACTCTCGCCGTCGGAAGCGGCACCGCGACAATGCCCCCGCGGCCGAACCGGATTCCCTCGGCTCCGATACCATCAGCGAGCCCTGCAGCACAGGCCCGGCCTTCGATAGGCTCCAGCTACTCCACTTCAAAGGACCACCTCGCAGCCACAGACTTCACCACGGCTTCCCGGCTCGCACAGAAGTCACCATCGATGTCACCAAACGCCATACGCTCCCGAACAGATCCACCGGCCGACTACTTCGCGCGCCGGGCATCCACGTCCACGACAGCATCCACGCTCTCGCCGAGCGTTACCAACACGGCGGGGGTGCCGGCGCCCCTGTCGAACATCGCGAACTCGAGCAACGTAGCGGCCTCGATAACAGCGAAGAAGAAGCCGCCTCCACCGCCGCCGCCCAAGCGGGGCGTCGGCGCCCGCCAGCCCGACGAGTTCGTCATCGCCCAGTACGCGTTCACCGGCCAGGGCGCGGGTGACCTCTCGTTCCGCGAGGGCGACCGCATCCGCATCCTCAAGAAGACGGCCACGGACCAGGACTGGTGGGTCGGCGAGCTGGACGGCGTCCAGGGCAGCTTTCCGGCCAACTATTGCCGGGCAGCCTAAGTTGGGCCTGTGTCCCCGCCTGCCGGTCTGCCTCCATGACTGTCTTGAGCTGTTGGTGGGACAGGTGGTAGTGTGGGTAAGAGGCCTAGCGGACACTTTGCGTTTTGTTGCGCGAGGAGTAGAATTGGAGTTGAGGGTGTTGATCGAGGTTTTGATAACGGGCCTAAGCGCGGACTTGGTGGGATAAAAAGGAAGGAATTATGAGTCATAATTCCCTCTATACGGATGACAGCGGGGCCTTTGAAGGGTCGGTGGTGATCTTTCACACCGCTATGCTCGGAAGTCGGGAGGGTTTCAGTGGCTGGTGCTCCGACCCCATAGGACAGATACACATAATTAGGAGAGAGTTAGGTAGAATAGTTGTTATCAGGCATGCACAGGCTATATTGAAACAGAATTATAGACATACCAAGTCTTCAGGGTAGCGTGCGGGAAAGGTGAATGGCTTTCATAATCTGTCTACGGCCATGTTCCCTCAATGGATCGGATATCAGTCAGGGCGCTCGAGGATGCAATCTGAGTTAGGACTGGACTGCTGACCGCTTTGCTAACCGAGGTGCTTTGCTGAGAGTAATACCATATAATGGTCCATGGGCTTATGGGTATACGTAATACGTCGGTATCCCGGTCTCCTTTTCCTCTTCATATGCATACTACATATACACAGAAGAGCTCGTATGATTACTTGGGAGAAGAGGATCTTCGCCACATCTATATCTATCCCCCCTCCTCCTGTGGGACGCGGCGAATGTGTATATATCCGGGCACCTATGTATGCCGACATGTATAACCAGCGGAGAGGGACGAGGGCAGACTTGAAGCGTACGTAGTCTCCATGAGGGAGGTAACTGAGCAGATTCACTGGATCCACCTCGGAGCCGGAGTTCACGCATCCAACCCGCTACACGGGCTACTAACAGCATATATACAGCAGCAGCCTTACCACACCAGTAAGCACATCACCAAATAGTCACATAAGAGCACGTATCGATATAATGACCATATCGGGTTTCCTATGGTTATTCTTCTAACGTGGGTAATGTTCCTATCAAAAGCGATTGATACATTCGATCCCGTGCGTCCGTCTGTCTGTGCGCCCCTCGAGCTATGCATGCAAAAACAAAAACAAAACCAAAAAGAAAGACAGCCGCCTACGCCGGCCCTTTGCCCGCCCCTTGCCCGCCTACATGCACGCCACTGCTGCGCCGCTATGGCGAGGAGAAGATCGCCCGTCACTCGATCCTGTCTCCGCCGGTCGGTCGGTCCGGTGGGGTGATGTCGGGTCGAGACTACTCCAGAAAGAACGTGGGCGAAGCATCACCACCCCATGCACCATACTCTCCTTTCCCTCTCCCCTTGCGCCAACCAATATCCTATTTCTGTCTTTCTTCTTTCTTCTGTATGTTTCAGAATTTCTGTTTCATCTCACTCCATGTTTATCATCTCGCATCCGCATCTCCGGGTTCAAGAACAAGAGCAGATATATGCCTCACCAGCAAAGCCAGATCCCTATCCTCACTGCGCCGTCGGAAATAGGCGCAAGCCGTGGAGGAGAGTCGAAGTCTATAATGCCGGTTGGTCTAACAGAAACAACATCGATGCTCTCTTGGAAAC
The DNA here is from genome assembly GCA_004154915.1 of Monosporascus ibericus. NCBI lineage: Eukaryota > Fungi > Ascomycota > Sordariomycetes > Xylariales > Monosporascus > Monosporascus ibericus. The sequence continues at coordinate 28,112 of QJNU01000120.1, read as the reverse complement.
TGCCGAAGTCCTGTGTTCCTCCCTTTCACATTCCGGGGTTAAAAAAAGAAATTACTGCGCGTCTGAGACCCTTCGAAAGGTGGTCGTCTCAGCTAATGAAAAACAATGGGGGTATCATGGTCGAGCTAGATGCGAATTCCGGATGCCGCTGTGAACGCCGTGCAATGCGAGAGTTGCCGTGGAAAGTTCGCGTGTACCTCTTCCACTCGGCGAAAATAGCATTGATCCAGCGCGACCCAGATGTTAAATGTGTATATGCCGCGGTTGGTGAAATATATGCTGAAGAAGAAAAATTGTCCCCGATGCTCTTATGCCTCGCAGAGTCGTATCACCACCAGAATATCCCAAACCCCCCTAGCATCCGTTCTTAGCGATTCCGACGAAGGATACGCAGCTAATATCTCAAGTGAGCGCTGCCGCAAGTGAAGTCGGGGTATCCGGGATGTGTCCGCTGCTGCTTGGTCGGTGAAAGGTGCAGGTGGCTTGTAGGGACGATGTCTTTGAACATAGGAGACCTATATGCTCCATATCTGTGGCGATCTGGCCTGCTGCTTAGGGGCAACAAGAGCTCGAAGGCAGCGGTTCGGGTACTTAGCAGGTGCTGGGGCCGAGTTCGACCACGGGCGAACTGGCGCCCTCGCGTCTGCGTCTCTCCGCATCAAGTCGCATCGCCCTTGCAATTTCCTCCTTCTGGGCCTCTTCTCCAGATGCCCGGGCGTCGAGATACCCATCCGCTCCTTCGAGCTCCATGGGTGTCACCGGCCCCGGGCTCCCCAGCGGTTGAAGCCTAGGCTTGTCTGGCTTGGGGAGGCTGCTGAAGCCTATGTTGGCCAGAGTCGGCACCGCAGCTCTATTGACGCTGGAGCCGCCCAGGGCCATGGCGGCTTGCGCGATCATGTCACGCTGATACTGTGCCAGTCTGCGCTTAGCCTCTGACTCGTTTCGCGTGTGTCCGGCCATCGGGCCCTGCCGAGCGGTTGTGAGGTGGGTGTCCGACTTCATCGGACTCGAAGTGACATCTGATACGTGCGGACGCTGCTGCTGCACTTTTCGCTTCTCGTAGTTTGAGGGATAATACTTCCCCATTGGTAAAGCGTTTTCCTGATACGGACTCGGGTTGTACGACGTGACAGGGGTGCAAGGTTTGGGATTCGGCAAGCTTGCGCCATCAGGCTGCAGACGCGTTGTCTGATCGGCCATGGCTGCTGATGTGGCGGCGGCGGCGGCTGCTGCTGCGGCCTTACTGGAACTAGCAAAGGCAATAGTGCCAGTAGCCGTGATGTTGGACAAGAACACTTGACTATCAGAAGGACAGGGCCCAGAGGCGAGCTGGATGGATTTCTTTCGGGCTTTAGAGGCGTCCAGCTGAAAAGGGTGAGGACGGTAGAGCGTGGGTTGTTCCTCGTGCAAAGGAAAATAACCACTAATTTCGCCTAATTAATACCATACAGATGTAGAGTAAGAGGTACCGAAACTAAGTTTCTCGATGTGTACGATAAGCCACGGAAGTAACTTTTAGAACTAGATAAAGGCAAAAGGGAATAATTGTGCCGGATCTACAGAGAGGACAACACATACCAAGGAAGATCCCCGCGAGCAGAGAGGGGTGCCGGCGGTGTATAAACTGGGGCACTGGTGATGTTCTTCGGGTTTGGTAGTTCGATAGCGATTGGTCTGCTTCCCGCCGGTGTCGACCGTGGAGAATCTACAAGTGATGACTCGTGCGTGATGGGAGTTCGCGAGGGAGAATGGCCTAGTTCAATTGGTAATTATTAAGGATTAGCACCTTGGTATGACGCAACCGTATTGGAGTATCGGATGATTCTGCTGCCCGAAAGCCTCGCTAATCAAAGAGAAATTCGGGTCAAGTTCATAGGCCCAAAGGGGGGGCATTGCGGGTTGCACTAGGGACGACAGGGGGGGATCCCCCTTTTGCTGTGTTGTTTTCAGTGACCCGATTACCCGCCCGGCCTATCAGAATATCGGGGCAGATGCACCCCGCTTCGGAGGCTGATAGTAGGCTGCTTTAGCGCTTGCCGCGAGCTTTGGTTGACCAAGGAGACGGGGCATAAAATCCGTGCAAGAGGAGACCCCGGAAACGATGTGGGCGGTGGCTGTTCCTTACTCCTCAGAAAAAAGGTGAAGAAAAGAAGAGAGAGCCCAAAGCAACGGACGAGAATGCTAGCACCCTGTCACTTGTCAAAGCAACATGCGGGCTCTGGTGGTTGCATTGTCCTTTTCATCTGTTCGTGCCTGGTTTCTCTTCGCCCTTGGTCCTGTAAAATCAAGCATGAATAGGCTTGATTGGCTCTGGTGAGGCTCTAATCTGACTTCTCAGACGATTCGGTAATCCCGGGAGCCCGACTACTAAACCAGGCAAACCGGCAACAAACAGTCATCAAACCAACCACTAGGTAGCATCTAATAATAGTTTCCATCTAGACGGAAATCTAAGCGCGCCGACTAGGCTGAGCCCCCTTGGATCAGACGCAACTCGCAGGTCGCAAGCGGACGTTAAACCGATACGAGGTCGGAATACAAGATCTTTGTAAAGTCTCGTACGGGTATCGTATTATACAAAACATACAGGGATGTTAAAAATACACGTACCTGGGTTACTAGCAGAAGGCGGTCTTAAGTGCATATGAGGCGATCTCGAAGAAAAGAATCTTTGATGCTCCGTGAACCCCGCCGGGGAAGGTCTTGCTGATAAGGCGATGTCGTCCGGCCGAGGCTCCGGGGTTGCTGGCGACGAAGCTGCTGGTGATACGTCGGACGAGTTGGACATGGTCCTACCGGCCATGGGCGGTCGTCTGGCTGTCACTGAAGAAAGATACGAGGCGGGCTTGAATGATCGTCCGAAGGTCGCCATCAGGATAACTTTGATAGCAATTATCGCTAGGGACGTCCGTTCTTGTCATTCAAATGTCCAATCGCTCGGTCGTCCCGTCCTCCAAGGTCCCCTCCGCCGATCTTATCTAAAAGGGACCACAGCCAAACGTATGCGTTATCCAGCGTTGCCTGTAGTGTATCCGTATGATGATGCGTCTGCGTGCGCGTGCGCTTGCGTCTGTGATTCCCCGTCCGTATGACAAAACGGATGGAAAGCCCGGTGAAATACCTGGTAAAGTAATGACTGTGGTAAGCTCACGATCGACTTGGAAACCCCTAAGGGGTATAAAGGGTGCAGTGTCAGGGGATGGTGCTTAATGATATTTAAAGTGCTCGGGGTTGTATGGGCGGAGTCGACTTCTCCTGCGGTATGTCGTATGGTCATGTACCAGGGGTGGGTAATGTGCGCGTAACTAATGTATGTAGGATATGTATGTGTATGTATGTTGGTATGGCACGCATATAAGAGATACTGCAACACGACCTTCTCGGGTTCTCTTACCTTTACAAATTGGAGGTTAGAAGAAATATCCTCCTGTAAGCTGTTTTGCAATCACAGGTCGGGTCCTCTTGCGCGGCGGCACCGGTTGTGTGAATGGGAGCACTGGGAATTGTACAATAATTAAAACGCCTGTAATGGCAGCCGCGTAGTGACTCAAGCCGTCAGGGTCGGCGTGGGTCGTCGACTGATCCTCACGTGAATCCGCATGGCAATTTGAGGTAAATGCTGCAGCTACCGTTAATGCTGGAGCCGATCATGCAAAGAGGGTCGTTCATAATACGCCAATCGCGCAGTTCGTTCAATCGACCCTTTGTTCATTGGGGACGCAGCCCATTTAATATCCAATGGCCAACCCCGGCCCCCTTTTTCACTTAACCCAAAACTCCAGATGTGCAAGGGTTAAAGTTGAAGATGTGCGGCGGCATTTACCCGTAACTCAGATAATGGAGAGTTTCTCTGGAGGTTGTACAAGATAGCGCGGTTTGCCTTTCCGGTGACGTTCAGAGGCGTAAACCCAATAAGCTAAAATAGGACTAGATTTTGTTCGGATGCGCTCAAATGGGAAAGGGCAGGCAGCCATCCTAAACCTTCCATCAAAGAGGTGGTCAAATGTGGATGGTCAAATGGGAATGTGACGCTTGGATAGCTGCGCGTGCTTCAGGCCACCCAGATGGCAATGTGGGGAGGCTGAATGACCAAATTTATGAGACACAGCATCAGATGGATGATGGCGTGGGGCCCGGAAGCTTTCGTTCTGATTTCAATATATCCCCAATTCTACCTCTTTCGCTCGCATACTCGGACGGCCTAAACATCTAAATCAACCCGTGATAGAAAATTCGACTGCTGCTGGTGATACATTTGCTATCGCTCATTCTTTCGGGTGGTGTTTCGCAGGTTCCAAAAACGGCTTACGTAACACTGTCCCCATTCAAGGCCAACTCAGATCCTCAGCAAGTCGACATCCATAGGGCAATATATCGACATGGCGCACCCCAATCATGTACCCAGATTTCGGTAGAACTAATGCTTATTTACGTAGCTATGGGCCTAGGTGTATGCGAATAGTTATCGGGAGATGTCGCTGGCTTAATGGCTCTTGGGGCTATCTATCATAATTGCACTCATTTTCCTATTGCCAAGACCGACCGAAAGCCGAGACTCTGGACAGCACTCTATGTCCCAGCAACGGACATCACTCTCCATGAAGCGCTGGAAGCGAATCGGAATCTCTCCTTGGCCTCATCTATCGGGCCCAAACGTCTGATCGATCACCGGTATCCAACCACATTATAACACAGATGCGAACTGCGTCGCTACGTTACGTTCGCGGCTCATGCTACGTAAGGTCTCTCTAAGACGACGGACAATGGCCTGTCTATCACAGAATACCCCGCGGGTCACCTTCCGGGTCATTAACTTCGTCGCGAGTCTCTCAAGTAGTACTACACGAGGTTTTGCTTGCTTTCCGGTTCAAGATGGTCACTAAAGTTCATGACCAAGCAGGCATCGGCCTCGCGGGTGGAACCCGCTACTTAGCAGCCTTGGTGCCCATGAGGAGCTGTGCGAGCCTACGCTAGTTCCCGTTAATGTCGGTGCTGGGGGACTTATCGAGTGACTTGGCATCCAAAAAGAAACCGGTTTGCAGCGATCAACACACCACCCTTCTCGAACCGAGATTGATTTTGTTGGGTTACTGCCGCATATTGAATTGCCCACCCTGACCACTTTCTCGTCCAGCTCTACAGGCCTGAGGTCTACAGTATAGGGGGATTATCAAGTCCCACAAGGGTCCTCGTAAGGCCTCGGGATCTTCCGTTGGCAAGGCTGTTATCAGATAAGAGCCGTCGAGGAGATCTACGAAACATGAAAGGTGGTGATTTTATTCCGTCAAATGGTACACGGCTCTACATTTAAGGGCTATGGTGGCGTTTATTGCCCCGCGGTCCGCGTGTTGTCTGCCCGAGGGTGTGTAACGGCTGGGGAGCCAAACAGCAACTTTTTGTCCGGTGCTTGCAGCCCATGTGTGAGGGATCGGGCTAAGGCATTTTGCACACCGTCAAGCGGATCACTGCGCCGCCGAGACGAGGTGAAGCCTTTATTCGGTGTGAACTATTGCGCTACTCGAACTAATAATAAGGGGCCGGGGTAAGATCAGTCAGAGCACATAATATCTTGCGGCATCGACTTGACCGCATAGATGTAGAGCAGACCAAGATTGAGCGCCGGCTGTTCATTGGGCCCCCGGACTTAACTCTACAGCGAGTGCTCTTGCTGGCCCAATGGAAGAGCCGGTTTGTCGGTTAGTATTCAATCTGAAACAGACAAGCACGGTTCGAGCTGTGACCTAGTAATAACTCCATACTATATTTCCGTCTGGGGTTCTCTGTTGCCCCTCCTTCATGTGTATGTATTGCAATGGAGAATCGTGGTATTTTGTGGACGGGATACAATGCTGATCCTGTAGATCGATGCTGTTATATTGACCCTGCGACAGTCTGCGTCAGAAACAGCCAAGCCACACTCCCCTCCCAGGCCAATAACCAAAAAATTGGGCAGTGTCCCAGGTCAACTAAGAGCTCCACGCCCATTCTGACGCCAAGAAAACATACGTAAAATAAAAGAGATCATTTCTGAATAGACAAAATAACCTGGAAAAACCCTAAGTTCTACGCGTATATTCCATTCAATGAGTAACAAGTCAGTGCCAAAAACGTTCTTACATGGTTATCCTGAAAGTATGCCAATTTTGGTGACAATGACCCTGCCCCGAATTCTCCCGATGACAAGAAGAGACTTGTGACTGCAGTAACAGGCGGGGCCCGGGTTAGGGTAGTGTTGAGCACAGTGTACAGCATCGCATGCAGTGCCCTTACACGCCAAAGATTGGGCAACGATCACATCGCCACAACGGCGCCGTATTCCTCTCGGCAGTGGAAGTTAGACAACAGGCGCCGGGTCAGGCGGCATCCAACGCCGCGGCAATCACGAAACGGCTCCCTTGCGACGGACAGCTGCAGATACACTACTGTATTATGTGAATCAGATCGGCAGAGTGGCTGCATGGTTGGGCCGTACAGATGATTGCCATGCCACGGCCGCGTGGGATTGCAAAGGGGGTTTGCGAATGGACGACTCGGCCGGTCTTCGGAAGAGATCAACTGATAGAGAATGAAATGAACAAGGGGCGGCTGCCGCTGAGAGGGTCCTCCTCGAATGCGAGATGGGATTTCATCAAATGGGGTGTACCTTGGCAAAACCCCGGGTATAAGAAACGACCCTTATTGCTGCAATGACGTCGGCTGCATGATTCTCTTCTGCAAGAACAGGACATCCCAACCGCCAGAGGCGCCCAAAATCCGTAGCGAGCACTGGCAGAGTGGGGCGTCTGCCGGTTCCGCCGTCTACGGCACTGGTTGCGTTCGGCACAGATGTTCAAGCGTCAGGCAGCGCATCAACTATTTCATAGGACACGGCCAAGTTTCGATGAAAATCGAGATTTCCCGTCGTAAGATTGAACAGAAACGCCATGGTGGATATGACACAAGGCGCTATAATCCGAATAAGGGAAAGCCATATGGACCTCCTGCCAGGGCTACCTCTTTAGCGCAAAATGTGTATGACTCTGTACCGGATTGCGCCTGCATGGCCATGCTGATGATGGGATACCCATGCCTCATATAATCACATGAAAATATCCCCTGCACGTCGTCATTGCGCAGGAAATCGTGGAGGCTCTGAAGCCTTGCGGAATGCGTTCAATGACACGAGAACTTCATCGCTAGCACATCTACTTTGTTTATTAAGGAGACCCGATGTCACTACGTCAGAGCTTTCGTATGTAGGCTTACCGAAGGGACTTGACGTTATGGAAATACGGCCTTGAAACCGGACGCAAACATTGATCCAACTATGTCTCCTATCCAGCGCGCCCTACAAGGATTATACATCGCTGACATGGACCATGCACTTCCAAGCCCGTCGCCTACGTGCATGGACAAGATGGCCATGCTTCTAGGCGAACGCTGACATCGGACCAATTTGATGAATGTGGCTTCCCAGTGGAACTGTTCATGAATCTATCTGCAAATAGCCTGAGGTTTCGGCGACAAGGCAGACCGGGACGCGGTTCCGAAGCAAGGGAACAAGCTCAACCCAAGCAGCCAGTTCGGCTATGACCTAGAGAAAATCGAAGCCCGCACCGCCGCGGCCTGGCTCCCCGCCTTGATCACATCACTCGAGGAAGAGGCGTATGCCGCAACCAACACCTCATCCCGTGCGGCGACGCCGTAAATCGAAGGTCGAGGTGGAATCGCGGCGCGTCATTGCGGACCCCAAGGCAACCTGCTCGGCCTGTTCCGGGCATCAAGAGGCCGTCGAACATCGACCGCGGTCGGCGCGAACCCGTATCCGTTGGGTGGGCTGGGTATATCCGCGTTATGTGCGAGAAGCCCGAGCCTGCCAAGTTTCCACTCGGGTTCTTACAGAACCACAGTTTTGTCGATGGGGACCTAGAGGCGTCATATTGAGTTCGATAGTCGAGCCCGCAGTGCTCGTTTCCACCTTTAATGGCAAGGCCGCCCAACGTTTTTCGTGAGCATGACAGCCGAGATAGACGTGACATTATAGTAACCGGCTTGTCCAACTTCGCCCCGTATGGATGATAGGTGGTAGGGGTATTGCATTGGGAATGGTTCTAGCTAGCGACGGCAGCTAGAGAAATTTCCCCTATACGGGCGTTGATGGTCTACTCCGCAGGACTGTTTTCGCCATATCTATCCAAGTTAGGTGAGTACTCAAGGCAGGCTGTGTTTGTTATACCACTACCTGGGCCTAGCAGCAGCCCTGAGCCTAAATACTCGGTGGTTCCACTGTCGCCCACCCACGCCACGTCCGGACACGCATGAGATACTTCAGCCCGTTATTCTCTTACCCAGGTACTTGCTTGCCGACCCACACCCCCTGGACGGGCTTCGGCACGGGCAAACCTTGATCGGTCACGCGGAAGCATCGCGCTACCCCCTTTAGTCCCAAATCTATATTCCAGGCAAGGACAGAAGGGCACGACAGATTTTCCGCGTCTCGGACGCGCAAGTACGGCGACGTCCCTTGGTGGAGGGGCTTAGATTTGGACAAACGGGAACTCGACAATCACGTAGCCCATATGGTGAGACTGATTCTGGTCCAGAGCAAGCTCTTGACGTAAGGGCTGTATCGCTCCTCGTCTAGGGGCAGGATGTGACGTCCGTCATGGTCCATATGATCGCTCTGCCCTACCTTTCCTGGAGCGGCGAGGACCTCCAGCTAGGGGGAGGGGGGACAGACGCAGAGGTCCAACAGTCCAGAGAAAACGAGGGGCGCCCGTGTTTCCAGGTACCTCTGCCTTTACAGGCGAGGCACCCCTGGTTGGCTAGATAAAGTCATTGATCCTCATTTCAAGAGGCTAATAGCCCCCTCCTACGTAGCCTACCGATGAAGTAAGGTATAATGGCGTAGAACCTTAGTTTCCGCCTCCCACCGCCGTCGCCAAGACGGACTGTTGCGTCGGTCTGAGTAGGATAGAGCCCAGGAGAAAGGGGACTAGACCAAGATGCCATGCCTACGGTTACGACGCGTCATCTAGACTTCACAGACTGTAGCAGGCCGTGTTCTCGACTGTCCGGTTAGTCTTATGGAGATCTAACACATTGTATTCGACGGTCCTCGGTGACGTTATATCACTTGCGGGATGGAAAGCAGCTATGTTCGCGAATTGTTTTGGAGACTATTCTGGTACTGTCTAGCTGTGATCCACAAGGGGGTCCAAGTCAACATATCGCGGATGGGCGCTCCCTAATGAGTATCGAGGCTCGCTTCATGCTGTGAGAAGCCTTACCAGGGGTTGATGGCTTAGTGCCAACGTCGGGATATTAGAGTTTAGTTCGCTACCCCGGGATCTTGGCTGGGGCCTGGAGAGTTTTCGCATCGTCCCCGACTAGGAGCGTACTTAACTCGTGGATATGGCGATCCTTAATTATACTTTGGGCCGAAGCCCTATGAGACGGCTGATCCTAGTGTAACTATTTACGGCGAAATATGGCGGAGCAGGAAACGCACGCCGCGGTGGTGAAAATGACCACCAGATAAGTGCATTCAGAAGAACCCAGCAACCGTCCAGCGAGTTATGAAATACTGGTTTGAGGGTTGAGTTAAAATAACCAAGCTGTATCGAAGCAAGACGTGTAGTGATGAGAAAACCCTAACAATATCGACCCACGCCTTTTGCACTGGTATCATAAGAACGCCATCCGCATTCCTCGTCATCCGACTCATTACTCCCGCCGCCGCTGCTGCCAAAGTGCCCTCATGGGCTTGTCGCCTTCGATCTGGTGGGGAGAACGTAGCCCTCGGCAGGGACATCCCGCCAGCCGGACGAGCGCATCTAGACGCTGCGGCCGAGCTTGGCGCGACCCGTGAAGCGGCTATGGCGCTCGCGGTGGAACCACCAGTAGGCGGCGGATGCGACGCTGTCGATCAGCCACAGCAGGGCGTTGGCGAGGTCGACCCACACGGCGTTCTTCATGCGCTGGATGCCGTCGTTTCCCTCGGGGTCCTCATGGATGTACATGCTGCCGAAGAGGCCGAAGAGGGCGATCCACAGCACGAAGAGGACGAAGCTCCACGCCGGCACGGCCGTGAACCGCAGGATGAACGGGATGAGGTAGAGCAGCGCCGTCACGGCCGCCAGCGTGCTGACGACTACCGCGTAGACCTGGACGGCGAGGGAAGGTTTCAGTTACTGTTCCCGTCTCGTGTGCGGATGGACGTATAGTGTGGGGATGCGACCTACCCATTTCCCGTCGGTGTACTTCCCCTCCTCATTGGCGCGGTTGAGGTCCACGGCGTAGAGACCGATCACAGTGACGGCAAGCACGAACTGGAAGAAATGCAGTATCGAGAATAGTATATAGCTGATTGTCATGCCAAAGAACCCCATCTTGATAAGCAGGTGGTCGATATCAATCGCGATTTAGCAGGGGTCCAAGATCGCAAGGGCCCAGATCGCCAGCTGAGTAGGCGGGCCTCGTATTTCCTTTACTGGTAATTAATAGCAGCGGGAAATTCAATACCGGGACCGAAGAAAAGGGAGTCTCATATGAAGGAAGGCAAGTCCGAGACGGTCTATGTTATGCGCCCGATGACGTTGTGAGGTTTTGTTATTGCAGAAGTCATAATGGCCTTCAAATGAACTGGGATTGCAATGACATCAACACACCAAAATTTCCTAGACGTAGCAATGCATATCAAGGAATGAAGGGGAAGCTTTCCCCCCGTAATGGCTTCTCTGGTCTTGGAACTGACGAGCATGACGTAGCTTGCCCAGACCGTCTTAACCCAAACCCCAAAACGGCAACCTTAAGCGGCTTTCTTTAATATTGCGTTTAGAAGGATTCGACATCCACCTATCGAGTTTAATATCGATGTACATCATTCAACTCTCAATGATGGTTCGCATCGGAATCCGATTTACTGAGAGAGCCCCCTCTTCTGCCTAATGGTACATCCAATTCTGTTTGTATAAATTCGGACTTCCAGCATCAAAATCCCATCCCGTTATCGTCTAACCCCAATCAGTGGCCAATCCTTTGCCGCGCTTGCGTCCCCACACCATACAAGCCTTGAGGGCTTGCGGACTACTCAACTACACATATATAGAAGGTGTGGGTCGTCTTACTCCTATTCTAACCCCTTTTCTACCAGTTCGAAGCACGACGAAACTTAAAAAAGGCTAAGCGTATTTGCGGCCTAGAGCCCTTCAATACCGGCGAAAGCCCAATGATACCCAGCTTACAATGGTACGCTACTCTTACCGATACTGACTTCGGTGTCGGACTCCTCCTGCGTTAGAATCTCATTCCAGTGGCGGCTCAGAATGTCTACCCCGGCTTCTTAGCAGACCCGACTTGCAGCGGGGTTGCTAACGTAAAATGTTGCGAGCTGGCGGTATGTAAAAGTGTTACAGATAGCCGATGTTGCAGGCTTTGGCTTACATGAAGTCGTTAACAAAAGACGTACGTACGCAAGCATTGATCCATGCCCATGCTCCACATTATACCTCCCGTGCTTAAGTGTTGGATGATCCATTATTGATGAATCCACATCGGCCGAGTGCGAGAAATCAGCTGAGCTGGCCGGCAGAGGCATAGCCTCGTGTTAAATATCACATAAGTCATCTACTGCCGCGATCGCAGGCACGAATGGTTGCGCCGCTGCCCTGACGTCCCACTCTACTGGCGGAGGTTTACCCAGAAATCTTAACTCCTCCCACTGCTCCTCCTGAGCTTCTTCGTCTCCGATGAGGTCGGGGTTACCCCTAACCCCACCATTCCAACAGCAATAAATATCGTTGGAGATGCACTGCCCAAAGGTGAATGTTAAGCAGCCCGTAGTGATGGTACCGCTGCGGTCGTTATTATCGCCGCCCGGATATACGGCCTTGGTCAGCTAATGCCAATAAAACAAGCGATATGGCATGCCGGAGAGGAGAGAGGACAGTCCAACTAACAACTTCAGAATATATCGTCCCCGAATATCTTGTTACACATGTATGAGCCGCCGCCCAGGATATCGCATGTTCTGCTGCTGCAGGGCGTTCCCCGGCAGCGTGCAGTCCTGCTTCCAACCGATGCTAAACCGCAGGGGGGTTCGCCGTCCCTAGGTTGATACACGTATAAGCTGCGATTCTCCCCTTTCCGGGCTTTCCACCTCTTTCATCGCGAAGGCGTGGCATGGCTGGTCGGCCGCCTTTCGAAGTTATCCGAGCTGACGGGGCCGACGGGCCTCAACGGCCTCTGGTTCCGGCCGAAGTATCCGACTTCGCCTATCGCCGGGGCTGTTGATGCCGGTGTCAGTTTCCTTATTAGGGTCGGTGGCAGTGTCGGCAGCGCGGATCGCTAGTAGTCAGCGGGCAGGGGTCCAGGGACAAGACTTCCGGGTATCTCGGAGGGCGGCTCTTTCCTGGTGTGGTTGATCATGTTATAGATGGCCAGGTTGGCGATAATCTCGGTGCAGGAGGATCTTAAGATGGAAGACACGGCCATATCCGTCCGGTAGGAGTTTCTCGACATGGGATACCCTCCTCCTGGGCTTCGGCAAAGGCTGCCACTGTTTGGAGCAGTAGTGTTGCGTGTCTCGACTTTGTCTCCCTGGACGAGTTTGGCATCGAGGTCCGGCATCATCGTGATTTAGGCGAAGATGCCGAAGTCTCCGGCAAAAGTTCCTTGGAACTCCTCATGGTTGGACCGCTCCCAGGGAGTATCACCCCAGCGGATCCGTAGTGTTCAGCTCGTAGAACATCGGTCGAATCCTAGCCTGTATCAGCCCAGCGAAACATGTCTACTTCGCCTCCGGTCGCCTTTCGTGATTTACCTCGTGTTGCTTTCAGACGTGGACTCGTCAACGCCGGGTTCGCAATAGTGCCCCCCGAATTTGCCAATGTAAGAATCGTAATCAGCGGACTTAACCTTGTCACCGGCCCGTTCTGCTGCTACTTTCTATGCATTATGTGATATGAGTTTCAAAGCCCCATTAGAGCGCATGATACGAAGCACCCACCAGCTTTTCGTTAGCTGCATTGACGAGTTCATTCATTCTCCGGCGAAGGTTCGCCGTCAGTTTCTTCCTCAGTTCCCATATATTATAGGATTTCTACGGTGGATTCAGTTAGTTTCGTTGCCTTCTGACATCAGATGCACCTACCGGTTCAAGCACAATCACGTAAAGCCACGCGGTCCAAGATACAGAGCCACACTCCCGTGAGAGGTCCTCGCTGAAGAGCTTGCCGTACCCCGTATGGTAGATTATACCGCTGATATATGCCTGTCAGTGATTAAAAGCACCAGGAATCGATCGGCTGGTACCAACTCAGTCGTCGACCAGTTTAGCCTTCGCTGCACCTAGGAACTTCAGTCGACGTCTTTGGCCCATTGATACTCCTTTGTCCACCATGGCTGCCGTCTTTGCGAGAGCCACGTGTTCTCTGTTGAGAATGCCCGGTTGGAAGACACACTGGTTCAAGACGTTTCGCAATTCGGCATCATTGCCCCCGTAATAAGGTGAGTTCATGCTAAGCCCCTTTTGCCTTTCTTCAAGGCCGGCTGACCAATTGATAGCAGAACCAGTCGTTGGTCTGAGTCGATGGAAGGTACCTGGCTCGCGAGGAACTTTCAGTCACTGCGCTAGAGCAGGCGCGGAACTGGAAGTTTCTCGACCACAGATCGCCAGCCTAGGGTCCTCGTTGCTGAGATACGGATAGGCATGGTCGTAGCGGCTGCAAGCCCAGTCTTCGCACATGAGATAATACCTTTCTCATCGGATGGGGAAAAGAACGAAGATTAGAAAGGCTCACTACTTGCCGGGTCGAGTACGCCGAAGAGGCTCCCCAGCCTGTCGCCGGCACCGATCCCGGCGGCGTACGAACCGCCAATGGAGGCGGGCTTCTTAAGAAACGAAGGTCTGTGGAGTCGAAAAATTCGGCATCATCATCTTCTCTCATGTCCAGCGGGCGTCTCGGCGCTAGGTGTGCCGTAGGTGATGCAGTCAGCCCTATCTGTACAGCCGATGTAGAGGCAGGCATGGCAACGGCCTCCTCGGTCAGCAGCATGATCAGGGGCCATTGTAACAGGAGTATTCGCATCATGGCGGATAAAAGTATTCTCAGTCAAGGGGATCGTGGTGCAATATTTATGGAAATAAGCTGCCCGGTGTAGTTCATCAGTCGACACTAGAGGTAGCGCAACCTTAAAGTCATATAGCATCCATACTGGATTGATTGGTGTAAAGCTTCCGATCCTCATTCTTCCTGGGGTATCTAAGTAGCTTCGCATGCGCCCAAATGCAGCTATATGCTTATGAATAGAATAGAATGATAATTGGCCTTATCTCACGAGGAAGGGTGCCGTCCGGCTAAGAACCTGTTTGGTCTTATAGGAACGCCGCACCCTTGCAATCGCCGGAGGCCTTCCTTCTCGGCGAAAGGCCAACCGGCTAACCGATGCTCCCGGGGGAGGACGGCGGGGGGATGGCGTAACCCTACTTTGCTGTTGGACAAAAAGATTGTGAAACGACGTATCTCGTCACAGGACGATAGGCCCTGATCATGCAGGTTCGTCCAGGATAACCTTGTAGGCGGGCATATAACGTTAGGAGAGATTCGCATAGGATGCCCGACCCCACGGCCTGCGGGGTGAAACCCGCTAACCGTTCAACGCGTGCCCAGCCAATCATGCGCGAATACCTAATCGGCCAACCAACGAACAGCCGTGCCGTGCAGTCTGCGAGTGCTTCTAATCACTAGAATTTGGTGCAGCATTGCACTTAAGGAAACGAGGAGAGTCTATGTAGTTGCAGCGACGACTCTATTCCCCTGTGTTTCATCGCAAGAGGGATGTGTCCTCACGAGCGGCCAACACGGGCCCAGCAGTGGGTTTGGGATAGCATCTCTTTACTCATGTGATTGTGGCTGCTATTTACGGAGTGCTTCTGTCCGTTATACGCATCCTGAAGCTTTACGAAACCTGGTTACGTCCCTGGGAATAGGACTGGCCGATTAGGATACTGGCGGTTACAAAGGTAGGTGAGTGCAGGACCTGGTCAATGTATTGGTCCAGAGATAGTATCGTGGAGTTCAGCTCGGGCCTCTTTTACCTAGAAAATCACAGAGTGATGGGAAGACTGGGCATTGCATTGAGTGTGGCTCTTTTAAAAGACACCGTCCTCCTCTCTGCTTCTGAACTTTAGATACCAGTAAAGCTTGAGAACTTCATTCGTCCGCGCATAAATCACGGGGAGCATAGCTATATCGGAATCACCACGAAGTAGTCGAGTTGACTATTATTAAGTCCGAGTGAGGAACCCACTTCCCCTGAAAACAACTGTGGAGGTCCGCAAGTTCTGGTCATATGCTGTCAAACTTATAATTCAAGGGTTGACCCCTCTCTGGACTCTTGCTCCCCTATCGACATGCTCGTTTCAAACGTATCTTTGCTTACCTTTGGGGTTTCTTCGCATTCGGAAAAGTGCTGTACGATCCCTTGAAACCGCTGGAACCCAAAGGGCCGCTCGGAGCGACATTTTATTACTCGCCTGCGACCACTTGGCCAGAACCACGGGACCCGAACGACAACTAAAGCCTTCCGCAGCTTGCCAGTTCAGGAACCCAGTCAGCGAGATTACGGGTGGGGAGCTCTTGAAAATCGCTCGCGTTGCGTGGGATGAGGCCCAGATTGACAGGGACCAGTATGGCATAAGTGAGCATGGCAAGCTGGCTACTATGACCAGCTTGGCCGGGGCTAACGAGAAAATATCGGCGTCGCCACAAAAGGGAAAGTCGTCGTCCACCTATGAATTTAAGAGTACCCGGGTCCGCGAGACACTTAGGTTGTGCCAGATTGTCTGGGGGGAGGATGGACATGGCGGTGGTAAAACTGATACGAAGCATAGGACCGACGGGAAATGCGGCGAACTGATGGCTGCCCACTTATACTATTCCGAAGATGCGACACTCACTTTGGCGCAACGGAATGCAAGGATCGGCATAGTGGTAGAGAGGAATCGTGAAGCGAGAAACACGGATATTTGTAGAAATCACGAAGATGCAAGTGAAGAATACCGCCCATAGAGTTTACTGAAGCGGATTTGGCGTATAGCAAGGACAACCGGGTTCGTGGCGGCGGAACGCCTCACAGTTTTTGACGAAGTACTTGGGCCGAAACCATATTATTTGAGTACTCTTGCGGGAGGAGTCGTCATCTCGGACTAGATTTAGTTGTGCGCGCTTATAAGGAGATTCTTGTAACGGGGCGTATCGTTTGTATGGGTTAGAGGAGTTCGGTTGCTTGAAGGGTGCGTCTCCTTCGCTAGGGCATGTGTTAGTTGGAGTCCGGTATCGTAAAGCCTTTCCACCCTAGATCCTCGTTTAGCTTGGTTCTTTCAACCTGGAGGCCTGCTTGAGCACACAGCTCTCTGAGCTGGCGTCTCATGGGAGGTAACCACTCATCCAACCGCCTTAGAAATAGACGGATTCCTCGTAAATGGGGGTTGGAGCTCTTCCAACCCCTGAGCCACAATCTGATGGCTTCCAAATGATCAAGGTCAGTCCACTGGTATTCTACTTGATCATATAAATCGTCTGTGACAGTTGATAATTCGATATTCCTTGGGACAACATCCCGCAGCCGCTTTGACAGGTCTGGGGTGAATCCAACCAGGAAGGGGAGTGGGGTCTCCAATCTCTTCAGCTTGCTAAAGCCAGTGATCAGTTTCCATGACCCCTTCGTCATAAGGGGTCGTAATTCTGGTTCAGCTCGTGACAGTTCAGACGAGGCAGATATAGATAGCTCGGTAAGGGTGTTCCGAACGTAGAATATATCGGCAACAATCTTGTCAAGGTCGATGACATCGGTATGGAATTTGTCTTCCAAGTCATCCCGGTAAAACCAATCCCAGCGGAGAGTCTTGAGCCCTCTGGAAACTGAAAGGACTCGACCGAGCTGCCCTTCTCGTACCATGTCTACATCCAGTGAGGTAAGTGTGAAGAGGTCTGGCGGGTGGGTG
This sequence comes from Monosporascus ibericus, assembly GCA_004154915.1. NCBI lineage: Eukaryota > Fungi > Ascomycota > Sordariomycetes > Xylariales > Monosporascus > Monosporascus ibericus. Next base: position 11,125 of record QJNU01000120.1, on the reverse strand, counting down.
TGCAGGCCACATGAAAGTGACAGGGTTATCGAGCGAAACTGATGTGCTGCACCGATGGTAGATGAAAGAGCGGCAGGATGTCATGTGTGTTTCGTACTGTTGAACGATGACGGATGTCGATATCTAGTTCGAAATATACTGCGCACACAGTTCGGAGATGTTCAAATGTAGGCAGAGCGCGGCGGCGATCTCCAACGTCGCAGAGGGATGATCTGAACATTATACCTATGAGTTTGCTCCATTGCAGAACGCTCTTCCCGAGTTGCAGATTTCTCAGGTATGGGAGTTGAGATAGTAAGAGAGCCACAAAGGCATCTAATTTCCCAACGCATAGTTCTCGTATCCATAGGTCGCCGTAGGCTATTCCCATCATCTTGATGTGTTTAATCGGCAGGGTCAATTCAGCTCGCGTGAAAGGGATTTTATGAATGCCGGAGCGGTGGTAATACCCAGGTTTGAAGCTGTCTCCATCTAGAATGACTGATTAAATGTGAGCAGCAAGCTCAGGCCTGTTCAATATGCTTCGCAACAGTAGAGTGTTAGGGGGACTTCAGTTTCTGACCACGTCCAGTGAATCTCTGAATAAAGGAAAGGCTCTGCGAGCCTACGCAATGTTTTGTTGACAAGACTCATCGCGTGGAGATCGGCCGATGGCATTAGGTGTAATACCGAAAATAGTATTTCCGTCGGGAAGTCGAGAAGGGACGCCATCTTGGCGCCTTCGGCGTGTATAGCAATAACAGCCTATGCAGTGCGGGGGTGTATGTGCGGTCAGGTAAAAGAAACTCTGATCTTGAATGGTGGTGAGATAGATGGGAATTTTCCAGGAGAGGAGGTGGTGTTTATGATGGGGGTCGTATGGGTGTCAGTTCTACAGGGGCTGTTGGCCTGCAAGTGGGGCTGGATTTGAAAGGAAGAACTAACATGCATCAGGAGGATAGTTGCCAGAACTCTCTATTGGGTCTCCCTGAGATCTATGTAGCATTAAGCTCAGGGTGCTCTCATAGAGACTCAAAGGACTGATCACGTGAGAGGATACTCGAAACTTCAGACCTCAAACGGAAACCAGATCAATGATTTGCTAAAATAGAGCATTGCAGTGTCACTGTGGTGGTGTCACTGCACAAACAAAATCGTTGAACAAATGCTGTGATAATTGTTCGTGTATTTAACGCCGGGGGGACGCGTAGCGGCAGCCCCAGAGCCTCCCAAGGGCATAGGGGCATGCTAGGCTAGGGATTATGCAAAGACGTGGTGTCTTGCGGCAGTCCAGGCTGTTTCCCCCCTATGGCCAGGTGAGAGCAGTGCACAGTAGATTCCTGTGGGAATTCTGTGTATAGTCGACGCCCGTAAAGGCCTAATAACTCCCTAGCCAAGTAGACCCACCTAGAACCACGCTGAACTGGAATGCGTTAGGCGAAAATGGACAGGCTCAAAACACTCTCCCTAATAAGAGACACAGCAGCGATCGTTGTACCGCTATAAAGCGGACTGTCAGAGTGCAAGAAAAACACTAGACAGTGCCAGGGGAGTCCTGGGGAGCAGGCTCAGAGCAGCCTTTTACTGGATGCAAACCCCTAAGCTAATCTGCTTGGCAGGTTTAGCATGAAGACGTATTCTTAAGATGAAGGGCAGCCAGGAGAATAGGCATAATTTCTCCTGGAAGAGGCTGGAGTATGGCAACCGAAAGTGATGTAAGTGTCAGCCTGGCATCAGAGGCATTTCTTATATATGACCAGTTTCTGTCATCTGCTTCACATCAAAGGAGCTGCGTTAGCGCCAGGCGTGCAATAAAACAGCCTCCTCCAAGCCAGATCGATGGGGTTGCAGTCGTCGTATATAATGAGAGAGGCCAGTACAAAAGCTCGCAGGCTGCAGTGATAGCGGCCTAGACCTGTCTCTCTCTGGACCTAAGGGAACATTGGCCGGGTTGCCTTCATCTAACGGGCCACTCTTAGCCCGTATTTAAAGGGATTGTCAGAAAGGGGTTATTCAACTTCATCTTTTCGCAAATTGCTCTCAGTTTTCCTGCGGCCGTTTTCGAGACCGCTTCCGGCATATGATCCGGTAGGACCTATAAGCCTCTCCCTCGACGGTCTCCCGGAGCGTGTTTTCCGATTAGTCAGTCCAGCTGTATAGCCACATTGAACAACCTGTCAGTGACCCTATCACCAAGCGCATGTAGCTAATTGCGCCAAGATACCAGAACGGATGCCTTCTTTCAGTGTGCACCAGCATGCACGGATCGAGGATTGGGCTTTCCTGCGGAGAACATATACTGAATATTCGCCTTTCTGTAGGCTTAGCTAGGCTCACCGACCAGGCCTGCCCAATGATAGTTAGATAAAGGGAATTACTAAGTTCGAGCTTCACCCAGAATCAAGTATCCTAGCACCGCCTGGATCAGGGATCCACCAAGGTGGTTGTGGATGGCCATACTACATAATGCCGCTGTCATTTTTCTTCTGACTGAGGCTTGGGTTGTCGCCTAGTTGCCTTCGTGGCTTCCGAAGGCCAGAGGCAGTCAAGTGAGCTATCAGAAATTTTAACCAGAGAGCTTGTCTGTAAAATCTCCGCTTAGCAAACTATAGTGGCCCCGAAACATGCGACCTGTCGGCTGCGGAACCGAAACCTCGCGAATTAGTATGCATGGCACGTCTAAGCTCTATCTTGGGTTATCAGCCCAAATAACGGTGTCTTGAGTCAGCGCCATGTTATCTCTCTTTCTGCATATTTCTTACCCGGTAGGGCTGGAAGTATCCCTACTGTACAGTGACGAGGCCGCATCATGCAAGCCGTCAGGAACCGCACGCGGGGTCTTACCCTATGAGGAGAAACAGCCGTTGTAGAATTTCCATCCTCTGCCTGGCGCCAGGAAGGAAACTTCGCCGTTGGCGCAAATCAGCAGCCGTACATATACCGAAAAGACCGATATACAGCCCTGTGTAACAGAAAATGTAATTACACCCTACCAGTACGACGCATTGTCCTCAGACGTTTAGGGGGATACCGAGCTGGGAGAACTGCGCCGATCGATAGGATTGCTGTGCCGCGGACCGTTTCCGACTGCGACCTTCCACCGGGTAGCGTTCCACATACCGGGGCTTGGACTGAGCGGACCTACTGGGCTTCCTCGTGGCTAGCCCTATGGTCTTCTTGATCCGGCCAGAGAAAATCTCAACGTGAAGGACGCATTCAAGGGGCGCAGAGGTCAGGACTTTTTAGATTTGGGGCAGATTCGCAAGTTCGATGGGCGTTTTCGATGTTGTGAAAAGGAGTTCCGCATGGCCTCCTGGACTAACACTCTCGTTGCTAGACATATAAAGTCGGCCATGCTTCCAATAATTCGAGCGCAGGTAAAACACATCGGCCAGAAAACATCAGCTGTCCAAGACTTGGCTCCATTACTCTAAGAAGACGGCAGTTTTTCTTTTCTATCCCATCACCCCAACGCAACCATGCCGAACTCTAACCAAACGTCGAAAGATGGGGAGAGACGCAATAAAGAGAAGGAAATGTCTCCAGAACAAGTCCCTACAGAGTACATCAACGAGGGAGAATGTTCTGGGAATGTGGGGATGTCAACGCCTCAGTCTTCCGGCTCGGCACAAGATACATCGACGTGGAGGTGGGAGTGTGTAAGCCTTACCCTCCCCTCATCTTCCCTTATGAGTTTTATTGATTGATGATACCAGTGTCATTGCGGGAAGAATTCGACCAACCTGTCCTATATTTATGAACAGGCATGTAGTCTATGCGGCATCTGGCGGTGTAATCAATGTTCAGTCTGGATCTACGCGAACAATAAGCAGGCTCGAAGGTCCGTTTCCGCGGTGACATCGCCCTCTGGCGGGGTCTGATTTCGCGGTCGGAGACCTACCAACGGCTGTCAGCGTCCATGCGGAGCGGTTCCTTACCACAGAGTCCGGTTCAGGGGGCGGAAATTAACACTTCGCACGTAACGAGCGGTGGACATTGTCCATTCCATGATGGAGCCTTTGGCTTTAGACGACCTCTTCTTTTGCGACCTGCATATATCGGGGGGCTCAGGCCTGTACGGTGTTCACCACGATAGATTTCTTATTTTTGGCTTTATGTTTTTCAACTTTTGTATGCGGTGTGGGGCCGCGGGATATGGTGGCTTTTATGTTCTTTATAGAAAAGTCCTTTCAATAGAAATCTCATATCGGCGCCCACTGTCTTGCATCTATTGGGCATGATGCCGTTTCCTAGCGACGCTGCGGTGTGATTGAGACTGCATTGCATAGATAGCACGACCGCTATGACATGGTTGATCTGCGGCAATCTGCATGCAAGATCTGAGACCTGAGGCTCCCTGATTAACCTCGAGCCACTTGGCCCAAGACAGCCACACAAGGCTGCGCCATTTGCGGGCTAGGGCTACTTAGGCGGAAATCACTAAATAGAACATCCCTAGAAGCATCATTAAAAGCTCAGTCCCAACAGAACTATGGCGGACTGGGTCGCCGCTCAGCATAATCACATACCCACTGTCTCGAGACTATAATCTGCCCGGGAAGGGGGCACAGTCGCCGACACACAGGCCGCGGCAGACTGGCAATTGTACTAACTGGATGCTACACAAGGCCGAGATTACCCACACACATCTACCGAAGTCATTGGCATGGGCGGCGCACAGCAACCTGTGCGTAGGAGGGTCCATCACACCGCATCGCATCGCATTGCATCGCGTCGTGTCACGTCACATCTTAGGGCGGTTTCTGCCGCGGCGGGACGTTGGTGGCATACATAGCCCCTCTGAAGAAGACCGAATGGTCCGGCTACCTTCGCACGGGCGTGTGCCCCGGCAGAATTGGACACTGGGTGCGAAATCTAATGTACATCAGTACGTATGTAAGTACGTACACGATAGCCACACACAAAAAGGCATGAGCGGGGCGGCCATGGAAATAAAGAAGGCTGTGCCCCGGAGAGACAGGAACGTGTTGCAGAGAACGCACGGGACGGGACATCCCGGTGACTTGAAAGCAGGAGTAGATAACAGGGTAAGATGCTTAACACAATACGGTTCGCGCCCCATATCTGCGGATCTGCAGTGTGTAAGCCGATGGCTGCTATACTCCACATGGGGCCGCCTCGAGGATTGATAGATCGGCAAGATGACGAGAGGAGGCCGTTTTAAATCTCGAGCCGAATGGGTTGTTTACACACCCTCGGGGTGAAACAGTCCCACCGCTATTCATCTCATCTGGAAAAGGCACCTCCGATTGGATGTAATAGGGGATCGACCTATTTAACCTCCCTTGACAACGCGACAAGGCAGACAAGGGGTAGCTGTCATAAGTCACACCGAAAAGTACTGAGATGGTCAACAAACTAGGCCAAAAGGGGTCAGGATACACCTGGGTATCCAATGGGGCGCAAAAGTGTCGTGCATACGGCCCCTTCTCGAGACCTTAGCTCGAGACGAGGTTTTTCCTATTTCAACATGCGCTTGTGGGGAACAGGCAAAGACAAGTAGACCAGTTCTTGGCGGCCCCCGAAGTTCTCGAGGCTCATAGGTGATGGGTCACTAGGCTCTTTTCCTTCTTTCTCGTCTACTTTTCAGCCTCCAAGGACGTCCCCCTGAACTGGGCATTCACGGACAGACGGCTCGGTGACTGTGGGTAGGCTGATTGGTTCTCTCAGAAGTAGAAATATTATGCTTACGTATACGTATGTACCTATATGCCAATGAGGTGTAGCGTGATTGGTAGTCGAGAGCAACGGGGCTACCTATGTACGACAGCAAGGGGGGAGAGGTCAGCAGAAGGAGAAGCAAGCAAATCGAGGCGAGAAGCGAGGCGCTCGCGCTAACAGCCAGGCAGCTGGCCGCCTCATTAGATGTGCGAACTAAAGACGGCCGGTAATATGCAAATTAAGAAGTCCCATGGCGGGGAGGGAAAAATAGCTGCAGCGTATATGCCTGGAAAAGGGGGTCTCTCCCGAGGACTTCACCAAACGGAATCGCCGAGCGGCCGGAATGTAACGCTAGCTTAGTCAGGTCTTCCGTATAGGCAAACAATATGTTGCGTCAGCTATAAATAAAAGAGAAAAGGCATCTCTTTCCGCATATGGGCCTATGTATATAGCACGCGGACTCCTGTAATCAGGATGTGGGCAATGGGGGAACGAAACAGAGCTAGGGAGAGTTGGAGTAAGTGGGTAGGGTCCACAATGCGGCTCTGCGGCGATAAGATTCCCCCGCTCCAATCTTGGTGGCCCCCACCTGCCTATCCCTAAGCCGTTTTTGTTGGGCCCTTTTGAAGTTTAATCCAGATCCGCAGTCGCTTGGCTTCTTTCAGGACCCACAACAATACCCTCTCTTATGAGGGGGATGTACTACGCAAGTATAGTCTTCGCTCTTTTTCCATTCATCTCGTCCTTCTTTTCACTTCTTGGTAAGGTGCAGTCGGTAAACTTTCAGAAGATTATTCTTCTGGCTCGTGCCACCCCGGTCAATAAGTTGTCTAGAAGCGGAACTGCTTGCACTGATTCTGAATCCCCACAAGTACGTGGTGCTGAAAGTCCACGAACTGCCCCTAATATTAACGTATTACTACACTAGTTATATTTGTTCAGCGGGTGGGGCGGCTCTGACAAGACCCCGCAAGTAGGACGAATATTACATACTATAGATAGCTTAATCATCCTGTCTGCCTCTTACCTATGTGGTCAAAGTTCTGACTGCATCAACTAACTCAACCGGGGCAAGATGGTGGTCAGACTAATTATCGGAATCGAGTCATGACAAGCCGTGGGGGGGTTTTTAGTTAGTTGCCTCCATTGGGCCACTATATGCCATACATGGTTAACGTGTAGATGTATATAGAACATTGCATCGGATGTGACCTCGTCATCTCGTTCAAGATTGATAACCTTCGAGAATTAGCACGTTGTGATAGCGGTAAGCATGGGCAGGAGCATCTCCGATGGCCGAAGCCCATACAATTGTGATGTGATTCGAGTACCCGGTCGTAAAGTGGCTAGGGGGGGAGGTAACTGACTAAAAATACTCTTGCGACTTGTAAACACGATTATTCTGACAACCACCTTGGCAGGAAAGTCTGCACCTCATCGTCGCCCACAACCCTCCCCGGATTTCTAAAATTGGGTGATCACCACCACCTGCATTTTTAGAAGATATCATCACCGCCGTATAGAGAGAAGTTCGCTTTCATCACGGAATTACCAGATAAGGCTGTTGGTGACCAATCGGCCCTTCTGCATTGCTATCCTGACTTAGTATTACTCTTTAGGGGTCCGCCCCCACCCCCCGCCCCCCCCGCCGGCCCCCGGCCCCCGGACCCCACACACACGCACACACGCGCGCACACAGAGACACACCAACTCCTCGTCTCTCCCCATTTCGAGATCGTCGGACTCTAGCTTCATAATAGGAAGCGCGACGTGTATGTCAGCGACCTACTTATCTAGCCAACCAGCCAGTAAGTCCGGCCTCAGAATGACATACGAGTAGCCGTCGCTCTCCACCCTGACCCCTTCCATCTCCTAATCCTGCCCTATCCGCCGTCACAAGCAACCTACTGAGTATCAGGCCGAATATTAACATCCCGGTCAGGTACCTTCTAGCGACGAATCCAACACCTTTGCTATACTTAAGGTCTGATCGACTCTTCTACTCTGTATGACGGGTAAGTGATTGATCTTTGTATGTAACCCCTACCCTTCCCAACTAGATTCCACTAACGTTTCCCGTAACAAACCAAATGAAATGGGGTTTTATACCTAATTTAGTATGCCGGAAGCCCCTAGGTTGCACCGGCGCGGTAACTGCCAGGACCATTTAATTCGGCCTGATACCAAGTAGACATTACTCTGGAAAAGGCTAGTAGACTTTGGCGAAAATACCTGCTATGGATGTTAGGCTTGTCCCCTACCCCGTAGTAGGTAGCCCCGGAGGGCCGAGGAAGACCACTACAAATTTGGCGTGCCTAGGGTATCCCCGACATATATACCATAGAACACGTTCACCTTTCCAATTTCCAGCTATCGCCGTATAAATTCGTGCGAAAGCGATTCTGGACTACCCATGGATAGGTCGGTCTGTTTTTATTTTGATGACAATATGACTCGTATACTACGTTATCCACCCATCGTCTTACGGGTAGACGGACGCGTAGACGAACCACTCTGCATCTAAAAGGTATTGAGTAGCACTTAGTTCTTATGGTCAATTCCCGACGGAGCGCAATGCTTCAGCGTGTGCGGACAACCACGTCGACAGTCTGCCATACAGCATTGGGTCACTGTTCGGAACGGGTATGCCCATCTGGATAAGAGGGCAAGACAGCTTCGCGATCCGCACAGGGTCTCACGGGGAGTATATAGAGACACAGGCCCGGGGTAATATTGCAACTGGGATCTCACACAAGCAACAGGGCCGCCAGCAAGCGTATGACCCGACCGAATCCAAAATTCGCGTTCGTGTGAACGGGTATAGGTTTCGTTCCGGTAAATCTCCGGGAGAAATCGGCCAACCGGCTTGTTCGTCGCTATCAGGGGCGACAGACGTAATATACGGCTCCTGACATCCCGCGCATACAACCTTCCCATGGGGTATGACCATCATGTCCGTTAATGGCCTGCGGGGATTCACAAACCTACTTTACATCGTACACTAATCGTACAGATAGCCCCGAGCCGTAATCACGGAACGGAGGTAGGAATCTTGATCTGGCCCTTAGCGCGGTCATAGTACGGGGCGCCGTATCTCCACCCGACAGCGCTACGGGCCTTGCCCTTGGGACCGACGAGTTCTGAATTGATCTCCTTGAACCGGAACTCGAAGCGCTTCGTCTGCACGCGGGTGGTGGACTTCTCCTCGGCGTGAGCCTTCCTTACTTGTTTCTCGGCGGCCTTCCTCTCCGACTGCACGACGGCGTCCTTGAACCGCCCCGCAGCAACCAACTGCGACGATCCTTCCGCCAGCTCCCTCTCCATCTGGATGAGCTCAGGGTGCGGCACGCGCTTGTCGGCCGAGAGCAACGTCTCGTGGAATGCCTTGGCGGCGTCTTCACGTGTGAAGTGGCGTGATTCAGATGTGGGCCAGAAAAGTTGTTGCATTGTGTATGGATGCACGTGCAGTTCGTTGATGGGCTCGAAGGGTTTGTTCTGCATACCGGCCTTGAATGTTCTGGTAGGAAGCATTTCTAGTATGGCCTTGGCATACGGCTTTGCAAGCCTCTTGCCCTACACAATACTCCATTAGCTGCGCGGACTTGGGTTCAGTGCGATAGGCAGGATTAAGGAGAAAGAAGGCAAGATCAGAGAGGCTCGCAACAAAGTTTGTAACCATGTAGATGTCTTCAAGACTTATCGAATTGGTATGTTGACAATCATCATATCAGGCGCCAAGGTCGGAAACAACGAGCGGAAAACTTTTGCTGGATGCTCACCTTTGCTTCCCAATCCTTCTCCACCTCTTTTAATCTCACGACGGCTGCAACTCTTCGGATATCAACGCCCAACTCGGCAGACACAGCTTTGATTGTCTCGCCGTTCTTCATTATCTTCTCCCAGATCAACTCCCGGGCCTTGTCATCCAACACGGGCCTGCTCCTGAAGAGCGGGTTGATGGGGAAAGGCATATTGTTATTAGGAGGCATTCCCCTGGGCTGGATGTAATTCGTCTCGCCAGGTGTGTGCCTACGGTACCGTCTTCCCGCAGTGTTCATGAAGTCCAGGAACATGCGACGGGGTACGCTCAGGGCTTCTCGACTTGTCGTGGTCGAGAAGCCGGCCGTGCATTGCTGCTGGCCCGGCCGAGCGACGCATTGTCGTGTGCTCAGTTCTAGCTTGGCAGAGCGGGCCAGTGCCGGAAGGGCTACCGAGGTGGATGATGTGCGTGGCGGCATCGCAGCATCTGGTTTATGTTGCGGGCGGGTAGTAAACCCCCTATATTTAAAATGGAAAAATTCAAAATGGAAACGGGAAGCAGAGTTGACAAAATTTCATGGTCCAATGACGGGAGCCCGGTTCCCCACAAATACGGACTCGGAAGAACAAAGCGCCTTGACCTCCGAGCCCCCATAACCATCTAATTTCAATTATTCAATATTGAATGCTTTTTACATACATAACTCGACTAAAGTAATTATCGCCTATGTTTTTTTTATTGAAGGGCCGAACCGTCTTGGTTTCAGATCCACACTAGATCTAGACTCTGGAGCCGACATGAGTGGTCGGCAGATTATTCTATTTTCGAAGTAACCTGTATTCCCTGATACCCAAAGAGCTTTTATCTTCAGGGGCTGCTGGGACTCGGAACGCGAGTCGTCTTTGCGTCATGTTGCCTCTCAAGGTCGTGCCCTTCGTTCATGTAGTTAATCTGCCCGATACTCCATGATCCGTTTATTCGCTACACTAGACTAGTGGAAGCTTGTCCGAGCGCCTGACGCGTGGACATGGAAAGGTTGGGGGAGCTTGCACCTGCTACGAACTCTCTTTCGCTTAATGCATCTTCTCCCTGGGTGCCGAATATACCAGAGTAGAACGATTACTAAAGTAAAGGACGCGCCGAACACGTCTGGAAAAGAGCCAAGATGGAGATCACAGCAGATCTAACTAAGGGACTCAGTATATCGGGCATATCCCCTGCTGGACCGGAGCAAGTTTGGAGGCTTCTCCGATCTTGTGCAACGACCGTTAGCTATCCGCCTTTGTCCTCCGCCTATAGCGGCACAGTTTGTAGGCGGCACCGGCTAGGTCTTATTTATTTCCAACCAAATTGGTGCCCGCTTGCAGGGTTGGCAGCCATTGAAGATCGCGATCTTCGCCGTGCATCGTACGATCGAATGCCCCGGAGCTAAATTCATACCATGCAGGCGGCTCTATTCGGCGCATTCGGATTCGCTAGAACGCTTGAAAAGTTACTTACATGCCATTATTAGTTGTCAGTAAATTACCTAGAACGACTGCGTTGCATGTGAAGGCATGCTGTAAACTTATTACTTGCAACTTACCAGTACCATCCGATAGCTTTTGTCGTCTGTACGAATTAGATATCTAACCATGCCAATCCAATCCGATCCCGTCCAGTCCAATCCGTGGCACTCCATCACCAACGAGGCCCCTCGCTCCC